>CM023482.1:146678654-146728654 GCA_013339685.2 Hyalomma asiaticum
CAGTTTTAAGTAGTTCTTCGCAACTTTTCTGGAAGGTGGAAGATGCGAAACGAATACCACAGTGTTCTAGAGAACTCAGTTGTCTGTCCATACAGCACGAAGCATGGCTAAATTAATCCGGAACTCGGCACGATTTACGATGAACATCCGGAGCTTCGCCCACTCATCATCATTCACTCCGTGGATATGCGTGGATTTTTTTTGGGTGGCAGCCGGGCACCGTAACCACTACACCACCGCGGCGGACTAACAAAGATGTGAGCGTATCAGAGCCATATAAATTCCTTGGATTTTCTACCAAATGAAGAAGGAAAGAAAGCAACGTAAAAAGAAAGAAAGGAAAACAGTAGCAAACATGGAAGTAACGACAAAAACAAAGGAACGACAGAAACAGTTAAGGAAAAAGGGAAAGGAAGACAGCAAACAGCAAAGAAAAGGCAGACGAAGGAAAGAAAGAAAGAAAGAAGCATGTAAACGCCAAGGTTTGCTTTCCCCCATATTCCCGGAAGGGGAAGGGCTCCAGATTTTTTAACCTCCCCTGCATGTGGGTCATTAGGGCGGTTATTGACCTCGAGATCGACATATAGGTGGCAGCACCGTCACCGCACGAGTGTGGATGCGTTCTCCTGCGCGCATTGAAACCATAGAGGAGGTCGTGATTGAAACGTACTACACAGCGACGCTCTGTTGTGAGCTGTTTGAGGCGGTTGTTAGATAAATAAAAGCATTAATTGCAGTCAAACGGTAATACATGCGTCTCTCAATCTCACGTCAGCGTAGGAAGCACGCAAAACGTTTTTATTGCACGTGAAGGAAGCGTGACATGCCATTCAACGGGGCACTGACATCACCCAACCTCACAGTTTGATTTCTTCGGTGGTAATTCTCTCCGCTATTTTTGTTTCACCATACCTAAGTTCTTTTCTGTATACAATGTTGGCATCGCTGTTACGCGAGTCCAGTATTGTGTTCTCGCTCATTTTTCACTATTGGCTACAACAACAAAAAAATCACAGCATATTCACGGGGTGAATGATGATGAGTGGGGCGAAGCTCCGGAAGGAATCATCGGTAAACCGTGAAACTCTTCCGTGGAATTCGCCCCACAATTAAATGTGAAACACTTGAGTAAATGTCATCAAACTATTATAACATCTCGCATCTTTCATCATCAACTACAAGTACCGCCATCTAGTTTTATAACATCTCGCGCATGCTACGAATCCTCACGGTTCAACTATGCACAATGCACAAGTGAAATCTCCCACCGGCACTTCATTGCAAGTCAAGATGCAGTGCCTATATATATATATATATATATATATATATATATATATATATATATATATATATATATGGCTCAGTTAATCAAGCTACGTGACTGTATATTCCGCTTGAGTACTATTACGATAGTTGACACACGCCTATATTGAGTAAACGTTTTAATACTCAAACGCATCGCTTACTTCGCATGATTACTTGCGTGACCGTGACAAGAAAAGGTTTATTTTTTATGCGCATAAAAAAGATGGTGTTCTTCGAGCGAAAAACGTCTGCTATTTTGCGTCATGCTCACAATCACACATCGCGAGACGATATCGCTGCAGCACTGCATTTACACGTTGATGTCTCCCGCTTAGCTTATTCAGACGACTCAAGTGCACTTTGCTGTGTACTTCAAAATGCACAGCAGCAGCCAAACTGAAATAATTGTGCCTAGCCGGAGGTGCTACGTACGATGACAGCACGCTCGCGACACAGGCGCTCAGTGATTTTAAGAAAGAGCAAGTGCTGCAGCGCAAAGCCATATAATACTGCAACTAATACTTTTATGCTTGGATAAGAATACATGAAAGCAATAAATTCACCGGCTTAGGGAACAAACATGTTGGAGGACATGTGAGGCGTACGCGCGCATATAATATCGCAGTGGATAGCAGACGACGCAAGTAGCTGTCCCCACTTGGGAGCCTCGTTCACTCTCCGCTAGGCGCCGACTGTGTTCGATCGCGAGGCCAATATTCTAAATATGGGTCCTATCCTGGACGCTAATTCTGCCATCTTATCAAATTCTGTAATGGCGGCAGTTTTGAGTCAATTAGAGAGCACGTAGCTGCCCTCTGGGAAAATCAGAGCTGCCAAGATGGCGAGATTTACTTGTAAGATAGCACCTACATAGTAACAGCACCCTATATGTTTTGGTAGCAATGGCGGTGGCGATGGTCTTGTGGTCGATATGGTAGCGAAGGATCGGCTTTGAAGTCTATGCACAACCGATGGTCACACGTGCTCATTTACTTTAACCTTGCATCCTTAATCTCTTGTAAAGTAATCGAGGTACAAATTTGTTCGACAACTGGGACTTCTGGTCATGAGAAACTGACACAAAAGGGTACGTATTTCATGGTTATCTCCACTGACCACCGTGTGGACGCTGCTGGGTATGTGCCGCACAAACTACAATCATCATTGTCGTCATCATTATATGAGAATCCTGCCGGTTGTCCCAGTTCCATGCGATCATCGCGCTAAGCGGCCTCGTCGGCGTGTATCGCAGAGTCCACGCGTGGATTGGCGCTTCATGCAGGCGGGCGCCAACAAGCACTACTGCAGTGTCCCTCATGCGGGAGTGCCTGTCGCTGTCGCTTCTGGCGGCCCTGTGCACTGCCTTCGCCGTTGATGATGCCAGTACAGCCGGGAGCGCCGACGACTGGCGCGAAGACCTTTTCCTACCGGGCATCAAGGCACAGTACCCGAGGCAGCGCGAAGAGCTGCGACAACCTTTCGAGAATACCGTGAGGGAGAAGCAGAACTCAACCGCAGCAGCCGCAGACTCCGAAGTCGGCGAGGAAATCATAGACCCCAGTCCGAAGGTCTCCGGATTGTTGAAATCCAGCAACGATGAGAAATTCGTTCCGCGCCACGAAGCCTGGACATACTGCGCAGCTTTTGGAACCGCCGGCCTTTTTGCGATGTTCCTAATCGCTTACCATGTACACCGAGGGCGTAACCGTCTTGTCGACGACGGGGACGAAGTGTGTCACTACAGCCGTCTGCATGAACACGGCGGCGACGACTCGTCTACGAAGCAGGGTGTCGCAGCCGCCAAGCCGTACGATGCAAGCGACCTAGACGCAGAAAGGCTCGTTCTGCAGCCTTTGCTCGAGCAGGCTGTCTCGAGGACGACCCGACGCAGCCACCTGCACTCTGTACGCGGGGCCGGTCGCACGGATCGTGAAGAGCGGCCCGTGCTGAAGTCGTTGTGGTCCAGGATAGTGAGGTCTTCCCGGGAGCTCTTTGTCCCAGAGCAGTTCGCGAGCGGCTCGACGGTTAAGGCTACGACGGTGAACCCGACACCTAATCACGCGACTACCTTGTCCACGTTGCCTACCATTGCCTCAAGGGTGGAGTCGCTTCAGGAGATGACGGAAGTGGAGAAAACGCTCTGGTGGAGGACTATGTGATGCATGCTTGATGGATACAGATAAAATAAGCCGCCGGCTACGCAATCGTATTGTGAATTACGCTCGGTTAACGTACACACATGTGAGCTATTTGACAGACATGGAAGTGTCGGTTAGCCAGAGAACTACCTCGGTCCTGTTTACAATTACCCTGAGCCGACATGAGAAATGCTATTTAAAATTTTGACAAATTTTGCAATGACGATTAATGCACGAAACCACCGGCGACATTTCGAGGCGCTGTGCGCTAGCAGATATGGTTGTGTACGACTATGGGTCATGGTTGATTGTCCGAATACATTCCCTTTAAACCAGTTTCATGCTGATGCTTCATCGTAAGTGCGCTGTTAATGCGACTTTGTAGGGTTTTCGCTATCAATGAAATAATTTCGTTTCGCAGTATTTTTCAGCATATTTAACAATTAATGTTTTATAAGTTTCTTGCCGAGTACTACATGCTACATGTCATACAAAACTAGCGGTATGATGTGCCCTGATTCCCCCCCTCCCCAAATTTTTCTTCTTGAGCACACACGACCGTCGCCCTGATTTCATTATCGATTGGCATACGGACGGTATCACTCCTTACGCCGCTGATTCGCTCATTGTGTGCTAGTTTGCTGATGCTTCAAACCATTTCCCAAAATCGATCAAAATCATTCAGCTAAATCCTGTTGCGTATTTCAGCATTTAGCTTCTCTCTTTATGCTGCAAAGCTGGAACATTTCGGCTATTAATCACAAATATCTGGCGCCAAACTGTTTCAGACTTTACTTCACAAAGTGGGCTCATTTTTCAAGGGACTTTCCACGCGGATCTGCCACGAAATTTGATCGCTGTAGCTTTTCTGTAACATCTGCACGCAAGGGAATACGATGCCCGCGGCGCAGAGGCTAGCTGCAGTTGTAAATGTTCAGACAAAAATGCTTTCGTAGCCGCGAAAGCCGCCGTGAAGCGGCGGGTGCTTCACGCCAACGGAACGCGAGTCGAAACGCGAGAGCGGCAGCAGACGACAGAGAGGAGAGGGGAAAAAAAAGCGTCGTCTGTAGCTTCCGCTTTGGTGACGTCAGAAAACGTGACCTCACTTCCGGCAAGTGATTTTTACGTTGATTTTTGCGCGTTCCTGAGAGCGTCGCTGCTGGTTTCGCTGGCTCGGCTGGCGTCTGTCGAGCAGCGCGCATTTTGTGCTGGGTTGTGCGTTGTGTCGGTACTACGTGCGTAAGCCTCGCGTCGGTCCGCGCGGCGCGATGATTTGTGTGCGCGTTGTTGGTGGCTCGTCGTTTTGTTTGCAAGGCAGCGGTGCAACTTCGTTGTGGTGAATAACCGACGACCCATACGGAATACGCTGGCCATTGGAGTGTGCTTTGGCAAAACTCCGGTTACAGCGGCGTGTTGTGAAAGGAGCGTGGAGCCAGCATGGGTCCGACTCGTCATCTGCTCCTGAGTGCGATCGGTGAGTTTTGTGTAGCGTCGCTGGACGCCTGCGCCTTGTTTACTTTCTTCTTGCACTTACTAATCGTAACTCCTTATATACTTGCTGTTTTCTGCGGACGGACTGTTATGTGAGGAAGCGAATCCCGGAAACAATTTTAATCTCACTTTTTCATTTCCATACTGTAGCCGATTAAACGCGGCGACATCTCACGCATTCGTCCAAGTCGGCTTCAGTGGGCGTCTACAGTTCTTTGGAAAGAGTTCGGAGCGAACTGTTGGCATTATTTGTTTTCTTCTGACCCCGTGTCTTGCCTTTTGATGATTTCGGTACGTGCGAAGCTAGCACGGATCACTGAAAGACCTAGGGGTGTTGTTTACTTGACGCCCCTTCTGCGCGCACTTTCGCACCTGTTCCGCGAAAATATTCGCGCAAGCATCTCGTGCGATAACAGATCCGTCGTTTGAAGATATTTGGCTCACTGGCAAAAGCAGAACTTCAGATGCTCATTGTAAACAACTGCATATAAAGGATGTCACTGAGAAAGGTTCGCCAGCAGTATGACGCTGTGTCCATCCGTCGCGCGACAATGCACGCATTGAACTTTGCATTTAGATGATCTCTCTGTCTTCCTGCTAAAGTGTCTTCTGCAGGGAAAAACAAAACATCGCGTCCATAACATGATAATACTGCATATAGCCGGACAATACTGCACGAATATTAGTTACGTGTATTATAACCACTCGCGATTTATCTGAATGCTTTAAATGAATCACTCCTCCACTGCTCCATTTTTTTTTTTTTTTTGCAGGATTGCTTCATTAGCTGGCTACTACTGCATTCACGATTGTTTTTAGGAAGCGGGATGAGTTAACGTCATACAAAGAAGGAATAAAAGCAGCAATAAAAGAGACGAACAATCCTAATGAAAGGGCGTCAGGGCATTAAAGCTTTCGCCGTCAAACTCGTCCTAACAATCGATAAGACTCCACTGAGTTTTCTTGTATCATATGTATATGACTTGGAACCACTTGCCTTTGTGCGAGCTCTTTTACTTAAAGAGGGGGGGAGGGTCTGGTCTGCCTGCCCAACTACCTGCCTGTCTAAACGTCTACATTGTTGTTTTCTTTTTTCTTTGTTTTTTACGTGGTCGTTTTATTAACCTCCTATATACCAGAAAATCCGCAGCTAGGCGGTTTGTGCAAATATAACTTGTTCGAGTACGAATGCAGCTTCGAATATCCAATATCAAAACACGATTGCGCCTTCAGTAATAATATTTCTCTGAATGCATAATTATGTTAAGTAAATGCACTAACGAACCATCAATGTGCGATATGTTACTACCAGGAACGCATTGTATTCACTAGCTTGTCGTATTGTAAGTGCACTTTGTAAAATATCGCAGCGTAACAACAATTACTACATTATATCGTAAAGGAATATTAGTTGTTTTGCATATTCAGGTAGCCCCGCCACGGTGGTCTAGTGGTTATGGCACTCAGCTGCAGATCCGAAGGTCGCGCGATCGAATCCCGGCCGCGGCGGCTGCATTTCGATGGAGGCGAAATGTTGAGGCCCGTGGGCTGTGCGATCGCAGTGCACGTTTAAGAATCCCAGGTGGTCGAAATTTCCGGAGACCTCCACTACGGCGTCTCTCATAATCAGAGCTGGTTTTGGGACGTTAACCACCACAAATCAATCATCAATCAGCATGTTCAGGCCGCTGCAATGCATCCTGAAGAGATCTTGCACAGGGCCGCGAGTGGCAGGGCATCACGTCATCGTCGCGTGCGAAAAGCGCGCAGCACACGCCAGCATGGTTACATAAGCGTCACCCATTTTCGGCAAGGTGATCGTGCATCGAAGATTCATTATATCGCAATATTCGAAAATTTAGAATGCCTCATTTTCGAGTCGCGTACAAATACTTAAACTGTTATATTCGAGGAATGTGCACACCTCGAAGGACCTGACATGAATGCATGAAGAACATGAATGACAGACCATGACATGGATATCATGGCGTGCGTACCTTGTATATTATGGCGTAAGTGAGACTCATCGTGACGCTATAGGGGTAGTTTCATTACCACTTTACATACCAAATGTCCATTGCAGACGTGCATGAACAAGCATTGAAGGTCATGACATCGATGGTACAAAATGCACGTCATCTGTTGCACGACTTCAACGACACAATGAATGGCTGTACCTTGTTGTATCACACTTGTAGGCGACCCTAGTGCTTGACTTTCGTGTCTGTTAGTGGCAGTCGCACCTCTTTAACTGGTGTTGCGAACTTTGTAGAACTTTATGTACATACATCCCGCGCGTATGTGTGCGGCTAGGAGGTGCACGTGATTTCTGTTTGTTTATTTATTTTACATGCGGCTCACACTAGCGAATGCCATGCTGGTATACGAGCCAACTGTGGTTTTTAAAATTTTCATTATATTCATTAATTAATTTTTATCATATTTATTTTTGCTTAAATGCCTGTATAATCTAACAGGCTAAGTGCCCGTTTAGTTCAGATATCATATCTATTCTCATACGGCTCTTATCACGTCCTCTTTCGTAAATTAAAAGAATTTAAATGCATTTGGATTTTGCAACGCTTCTTCAGGACTTCATAATTATCTTTATTAATTATCCTGATGGTTAAATGTCGATTTACACACATACACAAGTAAGCATTCATGATATATTTCGTAATGTTAAATTTTCATTAACGATCAATCAATTATCGTTTATTGTCCGTAGTACATTTAGTGACACGTTATTTTTTGTACAGGCAGGAACTCGGAACCCATGCAAGGGTTCTGACACGGGTCTGTTCTTTTTTTTTTTTTTTTTTAAGCGGGAGCTGTTAATTCTGAACTACAAGGCAGGTAATTGAGATCTTACAATGGCGCGTTACCACAAATGCGTGAAAAACGTTTTCTTTTTTCGTTATCTCTGTTACGATTGTGAGATGTGTAGATGAACCATTTGTTCATGTGTATGAACAAATCGTTCATACATTTGAACATACTTTCCATACATTTCTAAGGAAAGAAGGGCACCCAGTGCTGTGTACCGTGCTACTTCAAGGAGTTTTAGCGTTGTTTGGCGTGGTAATCAGTATATTGTATATTATGTAGCATATGCGATGTTTAAATGTAATCAAGAACTGCTTTATCAGCTCTAAGAATATAAGGAACGCCTCGCCAGCTCGAAGCACATGAACAGGTTAGTCATTATCAGCGACCAGCTACAGAAATGAATGTTGTTAATTGTATCTGCAGGCCTATAGTGTAACTGAAGAACTCTGTTTAATTATGCCTGCATTTCGACAAGAGAGGTGGAGAGTGAAAGCTGATGCGGTGAGTATACCCTGTAATCACCATGCTGCCGTTATACTACTGCTGCCTTGCACTGAAATGTGAATAAATATGCGCTGGTACATAGAATGTCGTGAACATAAACAGCATATTAGTGTTTATCGAGAGTCATAATACCAATACATTCCGATGTCCTGAAGATCCCCCTGTAAGAAAAAAAAAAGAGTTTATAAAAAAATAAGGATCTATAGCGCAACTTAAGCCTTTGCAAAAATCAATTTATGGTGTAGGTTTTTATCACAGCACGCGAACTTTATTCTACGGCGCACACCGTGATTTATGACCTGGATACTGTCATATTCCGCCATACTGTTGAATTCTGGAGTGGCGGCATTTGAAGTCAATCATTGAAGGCCGTAGCAGCTCTCTGGGGACAATCAGAGCTCTCAAGATGACGATTTAGGCAATTCGCCTGGTGTGCGACCGATGGCGGCGCTGCGAACGGCGCCTGTATGACGTCAGAGGGGGGATGATTCGCGCGCTTTCGTCTGCTACGTAGGCCCAGCGCCGTGTTGAAGCCACCGTTGCGGTAAATCTCAACGAAAAAGCAGTTCAGTTGGTTATCTCGCGTATGGTGGCTACTGACGCTGTTCGAACAACCGTGGGTCTGCTTTTAACGTTCATTTAGAACTACGGCTCTTTGTTTTTTAGAACTGCGGCCGCTTGTCTCCGCGGCGAGTGCTGCGCAATGGTGAAGTACTGCTCTGTGCCTCAGTGTACTTCGTCCGCTCGTGAAAGAGGCGTTAGCTTTCACAACTATCCTAAGGACCCAAAGCTGAAGAAGAAGTGGATGGTCAAGCTCAGAATGGGAAAGCGCCCCACGCCTTCATCGACCGTGTGCAGCAAACACTTCGCGGACAGTGACTTAATCTGCTACCCACCGTACGCGCCACTCTTCGGTAAGTTTGTGACCGTGTTTAAGCGCCTCGCCAATACTTAAGCCGTTTATTGCACGCAGGCTATAAGCATAGGCGACTTACACCAGGTGCGGTGCCGTCCCACAACCTGCCGCGAAGGCCCCTAGACAAGGAGCCGACGACGCGGCCTCCGAATCGCCTCGCGGGTAAGCGCGCCTCGTGAGCTCAGCTGAGCGGCGCAGGATGTATGAGACTACGGCTGCGTCTGGATGGTGTACATACGTATTTTACCTACGAAGCCACGAAGTCACCTACGAAGTCTCTTTTCATTTATAGAAATAATAGAAATGGTGCCGCAATTAAATATTTCATGGTGCCAACATTAAACATTCACATAGGTCTCAATAGTGAACTTGCCTCTTAATTTAGAAACATTAACACAATGCAAAAGGCGATATGAGCTCGACACCAACTGCAGACCAGCAGTGAACATAAATTCTGTTATGTTACACGTTGACATTGCCTCACTCTGCTTTGCACGAGCAGCGAGCATTGGCCACTTCACTGCTGTCGATCACGACAGAGACGTTGTGCGGTGGGTTGGTGAGTCCACTTGTTTGGAGGACGAGAGCGGCGACGGTGATGCGACCTCCGTTGACGGCCTCGACCGCGCATTCAACAACGTGGCCTGCGTCGTACACCGCCTCGCCCTCGATGAGACACCGCAACGTTTCGCAAGGTTTATCTACATACTTGTAGATGCTCGAGAACGGCACGCTTACTGTAATATCGAAAGAAACACCCAAACTAATTAGTATCGTACGGCGGAAACAAGATAACGAGCGCGAACACTCACACATAGTTTCACTTTCTTACGAGCAATGCGGTCGGTGGCATCGGCGCACTCGTCGGCCATCCGGGGGATTTCTTGGCCCTGTCGATTGGGCCGCAACTAAAACAAGTTCAAGATTACACTCGAAAACAATCGTTGCAGGCGTTAGTTGACCGTCGCGAGGCTGTTCGTTCGACAAAGTTCTCACGTGAAGCAGACGATACGCGTACAGGAGCAGCGGCTGCTGCAGCGCGGTTGAAATCGGAGTCCCCGCTCTGACGTCACACGCGAGAGGGCGCCACTCCAAGATCTCGAGGCCAATATGGCGGAATTTGGGAATGTCCAGGATAGCGTTCCGATTCCCGAACATTCTCTACCGTTGGGTTTGTTCGTGCTGACGATGCGCAGTGCCGATGCACCTAACGATTATTTCTCGTCTATTGTACCTGCAGCTGATGCTGGCATAAAATGAATTGTTAGTAGGCGCAAACAATGTCGCAGCAAGGGCGGTTAAATGCTAGAAGGTGGGTGTACTTTGACCGCCTTCTGGTTCCAAACGAAACTTCAGAGCATGCGTTGCAGGTCGTCACGTCGGCTGCAGTGTCTCAGTTATTGTCGATTGAAAGGCGGCAGCGCTTTGGATTACTGAAGGCCATGACGAAAATGTCGTATACGTTTGCCCGTGTATACCGCCTGTTTATGCTGAAAACGACCGTTGTAATCGTCAGGTCGCCTCGTCATCTCCATGCAGCTTCGCCGTGCCTAAAAGCAGAAGAAAAATAAACATTTTAGCACCAACCCTCCATCGCTGCGCGAAACTATATCGTCGCCGCATTGTGTCCTTGGGAGTTGAAATTGTTGCCCGTCCAGACAAGCGAATAATAACGAGCCATTTGTGTAAGCACGCGAGCGCTAAACTCGTGTCCTCCCGACTCCGTCACGCGCATCGCCTTCCGCTGGGCCGGACAGCGGCGGTTGACTGCGTGAGGCCGGGGTCAGCTCGTACGGTATACGGTGCGGGCCGTCGTTGAGCCATGCTACTACTCGCGCTACAATAGCAACAGGATCCTTTTCATTTTGTAAAGTTCTCGCATGACAAGATTCCCAGTGGGAAGAAGCCACGGATGACCTCTTCATTCGCCTTCCCACCACGGTATGACGGTCACCACGACTGCCCTTTTTCAAAATAGGTGCACGCCCTATTGCTCTAAAAGCCATCGGCCTTCGGTCATTCTCAGCTCACTCCGGAGGACTGACCAATGTCAACGCTGTCTGGCTTCAGTGCATGGACCGACGGAAGGTAGACATAATAAGCATTGCAGGAGCGCGGACAATGCTAATTTTCACGTACTTTGCGCTATTCCATCTCTTAAAAGGACTCGTGTGCGGAAAATTTAGCTGTGATGAATGTATAGTAATTTATACACTTCAAGGCCGCATCATAGGCCGCTGGCAAAAAAAAAGAAAAATAAAGGAAAGAAACGCTCAAGCTCGACGCGTCTTCCTTGGTTTTCACGGCTTCTGCTAGGACATGGTTAAGTTCGCTTCGGTAAAGATGTCCATTTCTTTATCAGTCAATATACGCATGCTCTCGCGGCTACAAGAACGTATACACCGAGTCACACTAACCCTTTTCCCTTTCACTGACGTATCAGCGCTGGCGTTCTGGCACAAAACTAGAACATTCTTTTAGTGGCGAAATTGACAAAAATGAAGATAATGAATGCATATTTTGTCGGTCTATAGTTAAAGAGACTGGCTATCTCAGGGAACTATTTTTTTGTTTGGGGTGAAATTCCGAAGATCGTTCCTTACATTGACGGAGACGACCTTTGCTTGTACCGCATAAAAAAAGGAATATTTTTAACTTGGCCTGAAAGTCGTGCAAGAACGACTGTTGGCGCCATCCTTTGAGACGCAACACTTGCAACATTACACTTGCAACATGCAAGTGTAATGAGAAACCGAGAAATACACACACTGGTTTAACTATCCTGCCTTAAAGCAAAAGATTATTGCAGTTGTATTTCGCCCACATCTGGTAGCGTTCTTTAACGACGGGCAGTAACGTTCGTTTTTGAAGTAATATTGCAAAAATTCAGTAATCAGTGTTGCCGGCTTCCCTACACAAACAAAGGGGTAACGACGAAGATCGAAAAATTCCGTTTTAAAAATTTCCGCTCACTTTGCAACGAAACCACCGCAAGCTTGCACACATCGAATGGTGCGACTTCTGATTGATTGATTTGTGGGGTTTAACGTCCCAAAACCAGTTCTGATTATGAGAGACGCCGTAGTGGAGGGCTCCGGAAATTTCGACCACCTGGGGTTCTTTAACGTGCACTGACATCGCACAGCACACGGGCCTCAACATTTCGCCTCCATAGAAATGCAGCCGCCGCGGCCGGGTTTCGATCCCGCGACCTTCGGATCTGCAGCCGAGTGCCATAACCACTAGACCACCGTGGCGGGGCAGGTGCGACTTCTATCGCAAAAAGAAAAGAAAGAAAGAAAGAGGACGAAGGAAAAGAAATATATGAAGGACGGTAGGCAGTCCATTTAAGGGAAGACGGCGTCCTTATTTAGCAATCCTTTAAAGTACTGTTTACCTGCTAGATATATCATGAATGCTTACTTCAGCGCACACAAGACAGGGACACAGGGAGAAATACACACGAGCGCTGACTCACAACTGGTTGGAAACGAATTGCACACGCACACACACACACACACACACACACACACACACACACACACACACACACACACACACACACACACACACACACACACACACACACATATATATATATATATATATATATATATATATATATATATATATATATATCTTATCCTCGTAGAAATTACTTTTGTAAATAGCTTGTATATTACTGTGTGTATATATATATATATATATATATATATATATATATACACAGTAATATACAAGCTATTTACAAAAGTAATTTCTACGAGGATAAGAGAAACACTCGACTTTAATTAACCGAGAGAACAAGCTGGTTTTAGGAAAGGTTACTGGACAATGGACCACAGCCACGCTATCAACCTAGTAATTGAGAAGTACGCGGAATATAACCAACCTCTTTATATGGCGTTTATCGACTACGAGAAAGCATTTGACTCGACAGAAATACAAGCAGTTCTAGAAGCTCTACGTAGACAAGGGGTACCTGACATATACGTGAAAACCGTCAACAACATATACAAAGATTGCACAGCCACACTACTCCTACATGAAAGAAGCAGAGAAATCCCGATCGGGAGAGGTGTGAGACAGGGAGATACGATATCCCCGATGCTATTCACTGCATGTTTAGAGGAAATCTTTAAACGTCTAGACTGGGAAGACAAGGGAATTCGAATAGACGGAGAATATCTCAGCAATTTAAGATTCGCAGACGACATTGTGCTCTTTAGCAACGATGGAGACGAACTACAAAACATGATTGATGACCTAAGCAGGGAAAGTATTAAAATTGGATTAAGAATGAATAGGCAAAAGACCAAAGTTATGCTCAATAGCCTTGCTAAGGAACAGGAATTTAAAATCAACAATGAATCCTTACAATGTGTAAACGAATACGTATACCTGGGACAGTTAATAACAGGAACTCCTAACCATGAAAAAGAAATTCTCCGTAGAATAAGGTTGGGCTGGAGCGCATTCGGAAGGCATTACGAAATCATGACTGGAAACTTACCGCTCTCACTAAAACGAAAAGTATTCAATCACTGCATTCTCCCAGTAATAACGTATACGGCGCAGAAACGTGGAGGATAACGAAAAAACTAGAGATAAAACTAAGGAGCACGCAACGTGCAATGGAAAGAAAAATTTTGGGGGTAACGCTAAGATATAAAAAACGAGCGGAATGGATCAGAGAACAGACAGGAATAGCCGATATTATTATATCAATTAAACGAAAGAAGTGGACCTGGGCAGGACATGTCATGAGGAGGAAAGATAACAGATGGACAGTAAGAGCAACGGAATGGATACCAAGAGAGGGAAAACGTAACAGAGGCAGGCAAAAGGTTAGATGGAGCGATGAAATTAAAAAGTTTGCAGGCATAAAGTGGAACCAACTCGCTCAGGATAGGGTGGATTGGAAATCGTTGGGAGAGGCCTTCGTCCTGCAGTGGACCTAACAGGCTGATGATGATGATGATGAATTCCTTTTCAATAAACGGAGTTGTAAGTCAGCGTTTGTGTGTATTCTTCCCTGTCTTAGTGTCTTTTGTGGGCACTGAAATAAGCATTCATGATGAATTCGGGCCGACCCGCCCAATTTTCAATCCATTTGTAGATATATCGCAGCGTACGAGCTTCGGCGCAGTTTTGTGTCTGCACGTATCCAGCAAGCGTCCGCAAAGCGGGCTTCGCCACTATACGTGCTTTGTGGAGAAGCACGCTTGTGTCATTCTGCAGCGTATAGTTTAGCTGTTCTGAAAACTGCCACTATTTTGTATACGTTCGCATTTCTTATGCACGCACCGCAGCAGGTGCGCTGCTTCGTAAAGGTTGTATCGTGTAACACTCTAAACACTCCACTGCATTCGCAATGCAATGGAGTGTTTAGGACACTGCATTGCGAATCGATTTAATTTTGTTTATTATTATTTTTATGTAATGCAGGTAAAAGTGAACCTCTATTAGTTGCGTATGTTCACATTGATTTATTAACTTATCTTGAGGTCTATGAGCATTCATTGAAGGTACACTGCATTATTTGATTATTCTTAACCTTTAATAATTTAGCAGGTGAAATGGTTTCGTTGGGAATCCCTTAGCGATCAAATATCTATAAGGAAACCTACTGTGCAGTTTCTTGGACATCTCTTTGTGTCGTCTCTTCCTTCACTGCCCCTTCTTGCATTCTGCGCCGGAAGCGCTCTGTGTACAAGGAATCACAGTGTAGCATGCATTGTATGGGACGCACGATGCGCCATCAAACATTAAAGTGTCACTTGAGCCTCAACGCAATCCACTCGCCACTGGTAGCGGCGCGGCGGCAGCATCGAGAAAGACGAGCGTAATGTCGTCTGGAGCGCAGACACCGCATTACGAGACCTCGATTGCGCTACTGCTAGCAGGTTCTTGCATAAGGATGCCGTCTGCCTATTTTGAAACGCAGATGGAAATGCAGAGCTGCCTTTATGAGGCAACCTCGATGACCACTGAGAAAGGGGGGGTTGTTACGCTTGCAGTGCATGATCATCTGCCACTGGCGAAGCGAGCCCTTCCCTAACGAGGCGTGACGTCGCGAGCGAGCGCAGCCGGCACCGTCGGCGAGCGGCCTCCCTCTCGGGATGTTGAAAAATGGCTGGGCCCCATTCCTGTCGTCGTCATTCACGAGCGTATCATCGCTGAAACCATTCGGCGTCGTTGATACGCTGATAGTATAGTTGGCTTCAGTAAATGCGGGGCGTGCCTATGTGCCACTGCACTGTGTTGCGCTTGGCACAAGGTACAGTCGCACTGGAGAGTCCCACGCGCGCGTCTCCAATACGGACGTGGCACAGGGAAGCCAGCCGCTGTTTACTCTCTGGCTGACAACCAGGGGTCTTCCTTTATCTTCTTCCTAGTTCGTTGCTTTCTGCTTTTTCTGAGTAGAGAAGCAGGGTTCTTTCCGTACAACGGGTGACGAGTGAGCTCTCCCTGCTTTTAAATGTTGGCAGGAACGGTGACAAGTATACGTATGTTGTGTAAGACAGCCTTACTTCCCAGTCGACAGAGTGCATAGGGTTAATTGACTTTAATCCCTGCAGGTGCCCGTATTTCGGCATGCCCCTTGGCCTCGGGAGCAACACTCGTCCTTTCGAACATAGCTTGCGCATGTTTGCTTTCCCCGTTATTTCGTACTGTGCGATTTGTCATCGTAATCTGCGTCTCCTCCGCCTACCTCGGGTAATGTTACGGTTCGGTTTCAACGTCGCCATTTGTATCGTGGAACGGCCCGATGACGGGAGTTAAGGTGGGCGAGCGTAGAAGTCGCTCGAGCTTCGGGTATTACGGTCACCACGGACCGGCGCACTTGTCTAATGTCGGGCTGATACCGCCACCTATTTGCAGTTTCGCGCTACTTTGCACTTAGCTTTGTCGACACAAAACCAAGGTTCTTACTATTTGCACCGTAGGCGTCGTGGACATCATCGAAGTTTGCTGGTTTTCTTGAACCTGACGAGACACATGAAAGCACGCAAGTTGCTGAGCAATTCATTGTTATGGCCTGCGCTGTGCTCAGCGAATGGAACGCGATTCTCGGAGCGCACGGCTTCCGATTACTTCTGCTTCGTCGCTTTGCGTTGGGGACTTCGAGCTCATCCGTTCTGGTACTCAGTGAAAGTGAGATACTTTGTGAAGCATTGTGATTTGGTTCGGTCTCCCTAGTGATCGTCCAGCATAGCACTCCAGTAGCACAAGATGCGCTAACCATCAGGCGGTCCGTTGAGCACTGTACAACAGCACCTCCTGGTTTCTTCTTTCCTGTTGCTCTGCTCCTGGTTCTCACGTGCTGGCCACGTGGACGTTGCTGGACGGTGTCGTCAGTTTGAGCGTGGCGTGTCTGGGCGGGTCTTTGTTAAAAGCGAGTTCAAGCTTGGTGAACCGCGCCGTCATACGCGCTTCCTTGTCCCGACTTCAAAGAGCCGTGCAACGCCGTTCGAAGTTAGCCGGGAAACGGACCCAATCAATCGTTGATGCTCCTGTGAACATGTGAGCCAAATATTATTGCGCCGCGCGCACCAGGGAACTTACAATTTGGTTTCAAATACAGCTGCAAAGCGCCGTGCTCTCTCAACATATGACGTCACCGGCAGCACCAACTGGGCCGCTTGTCTTTTCTCGATCCTCTTGAAGATAGGTACTTGCATCGTCTTTGTTTATTGCACCCAAAGCAAACAAATGAACCATTGCAGAGGATTTTTCCGCGATCACGTGATCAACCAACGCTATTTTCTGCCACAAGCGGCGTAGTTCTTTTCTTTTTTTTTTTCCTTCGGAGGAGGCGCTTGCCGGCCGTAATTGAAACCGTATTGCAAAATCTAGCTGTGTAGTGCGTTTAGTGCAATCAAATTGGGCTCACAAATCGGCAGGAGCCTCCACGACTGATCGGCGGGGTTTTTTTCTGACTGGGTCCAAAAAGTGCTGCAGCGCCATTTGTAAAAGCAACAGCAGTCATTGTTCTATGCTTACAGAGCGCTTACATCTTTACTAAGCCTTGGCCCTTTAGTCGTAAAATCGTAGTTTCCTGCCAACTTTGCAAGGTCCACATATTGACATATGGCGAGCTCTTCGAAACGTACAAGGGCGCTGTTCTCAGTCGTTCGCTTTGGAGGACGCAGCCACGAATGAGCTGCAAGCGTGACGGTTTTGCCAACGCGAGTGAGTACGTGGATTTGCTTATAAACGTTGCCCTTCTCGCTTCAAGCTCTTTTGTGGCTTTGTGAAACGTGAATGTTCTACGAGATCTGGTCTTATAAATGCGAAGCTAACAATTATTACACGTGCTCACGGAGTCTGTAGTTGTCTTGGCCGTTCGAATGATTCATTATAACGATAAAACGTAACAGACAACGTCCCCAGAATGCCTTACGCCCCAAACACGAAGACCAGGAAAATATGCGTGCAACATACCCGCTACTTTCGCCTTAGTTAAATGATCGCAGCGTGAGCGAGGGCATCCTCTAGTAATTTTTGCAGACGATTCTACGGGTGCGACCACTCGCAACGGACGCGTCGACGCCTGTATGGGCGACTTCGTGTGGTGATTGCATTTCCCGAATGTGGACGATCGATAATGCCGTTGCAAAAACGCCATAGCGCTCCCGCGCAATTAAAATGACGCGAACCCAGTAATTCTCGTGTCCTGTTCGTTTATGAAATAATGAGTACGTCTTCTGTTATTGCCGACAATTAAGCGTGCAAAAAAAGCGAGAGCAGGCGGTATATCCATAAAGACGAGACGTAAAGACGAGAATCCCACTGTCTTTAATCTCTCTCGCCGGCATCGCCGCGTCTCTTCTGACCATCGTTTTGCAATCAGCCGCCGGCAATTTTTTGAGCTGGCAAGAGCATTACGGTCACACGAGACGACGGCCGGCGGCCCAGAGCAAGAGATCTGCAGTGGTGGAGGCACAGGGCGAGGGGAGCCATAGTATGTCGGCGAGTTTCAAGTCGGTCGTAGCCTCGCCGGCAGCTCGGACTGGTTTTGGGGAGGCGGCTTTTCTCGCGCCACAGACACACGCCGCTGCTGCGGAACCGCTTGTCGCGTCCTTGAGCCGTAATCGGCTCGGAGAGTCGTCGTACACACATGCCCCGAAGAGGGGTGACGAAAAAGGGTTTGGAGAAGAGGGGACGAAGATGGTGACACCGAAGACGGCTGGATACGTGCCACGCTCTCCGGCGGCGCTATAACCATAATTGCAGGAAAAAACAAACAACAGGCGTGACATTAATTGCGCCGGCGTTTAACGCGCCCATTTTTGTTTGTTTGAATAGTACGTCACGTGCCTTTGATGTAACGGTCTCTTCGCGATCGGGTGTGAAACGCTCCTCACGCACGGTCCAGTGGTTCGCAGGGTTTGCAGAGAGCGCTGGCTTATCGCAGGACAGCCGATAGACGTTTCCGTGCAGTGACGATGAAAAAAAAAAAAAAAATCTGTCTATATCGCTTTTCCCTACTTACTACGTTAATAGTGTGGAAGCAGATAATCAACCGACAAACGTGCTTTCATTAACATTTCTTCACCTGCGGATGATGCAGGCACAATGGTCGTGCATGATGTCAGCTCAGATGGATATAACGACAGTATACCGACGGTGAGAACGCCTGGACGACGCGCTCTGTTATTTCGGCATACCCAACATTAGGAAAATGTTACGAGCGCGCTCTCTCCTTACCACGCCTGTTACACTAATAAGCGTGTTGGTTTATACGCACCATTTCTTGTGTAACCGCTTCAGGCGAAGACTTATCGTTGGAAATCAGCACGTCGGCCTTCATTGCCGGGCGTCATTTCTTGCTGGGAGAGAGAGTATACAAGCTCGTTAGAACGTGTCTTGATCGTGCCTTCTGTTCCGCGTTCTTCGGTGCTCCGGCTTCTGTTGCTCGTTTTTTCTACCCGGCGAAAAAGATGATATATAGTCCACGTGAACAAGAAACCTCTGTAGTGGTCTTGAAACGTCTTAAAAATTTCCTTTTTGTCGTTTCTACTTTGGCGAGAGTTTGTTTATTATTCCCAAAAGAATGTATACTCCTCGTCTGACAGACGGTGTTCCGTCAAACCATGTACTACAATCCTCTGAGCAGTCAGCGTGTACCCCTTTTTCTCCCATGTACAGCATGTTTATTTATTTATTTATTTATTTATTTATTTATTTATTTATTTATTTATTTATTTACCCTCAGGGTCAAACACCTAACACAGGCTCCACACGGGATTTGGGACGAGGCATTCCCGTCCCACCACAACCGTGACGTGTCGCAGTATAGCTGCTCGCACTGGTGTTCGTGCGCCCGCGCATCCGTCACTGTGCCGAGATGGCCGAGGTCACCTGTGCCGGACACTGTCTCAAGCGCTGCAGGAATGAAAGGCGGATGCAAAGGGGTGCGCGTACCCGCTTGTTCCCCCGCTCATCTATCACGCTCGGGCGGCGTCAGCGCAAGACCCCGCGCCACCTTTCTCAAGCCGCAACTCTTGCCTTTCAGTTTCCCCTGCAGCCTGCATTGCAAGCGTCGGCGAATATCTCGCTGCCCAGGCTGTATTCACTGTCTTTTCAACGCTGTTCATTTGGCTTTTGTTAGTATTTGCATTCCCGCCATTTCCCCGTATTTCTTCTTGTGTCCGTTGGTGTGTGTATATTGATGGCTGCCTATGTTCGACTTAGGGTTTGTGACGCACGGAATGCATTATAAGTTAGAAAGATCGTATTATAGCGAAAAGCCCTTGCGGACCGTATTTAAAAAAAAAAAAAGACCCGCCGCGGCCAACGCAGTCATCACGAAGTCCGTGTCATGGCACCTTTTCAGAAGGTGTTTTTATCGCGTTGAGTTTTCGGTAATATTGTATTGGCGCTTCAGGTGCTTTACCAGCAGTGTTATGGGACCCCCAGTTCTGTTGAATACGTCGTGGAACACGTTGAAAGATCGTTCGTAGGTAAATGTCGCTACTGTTTATGCATGTAGTCTAAAGGCGAAACAAGCAGGTATTGTCGAATGCCTGCTGAGTATATAACAACAGCCATAGCGGATGCTCATAATTCTTTCCGTATATATGTGACAGCGCGATGCAACTGGTTTTCCTCTACTTGTCTCCACGCTCCAACGCTAGGCATTCTCCGCGGAGAGGAGACAGGCGCACTAGGTAACGCGAAAATTCTGTTAGCGCACCGGTAAGCGCGTGTTTGAGAGAGGCGTGTTGGCCACGACTTTACGCTCACGATGCAGTTTACATACTCCAGTGATCGTGTGAACGTGAGCTGGCTGGCTTAGCGTCACAGCGAGCATATACGTTAGCGAAATATCCGGAAAATAGTGAAGCAACTAGTTCGCATGAAAGCGATCGTTGTGTTTTGACGATTTGAAAACAGCACAAGTATATGATTGCTTTAGACAGAAAACCACTCCAAAGAGTTCTTGAATTCGTTCCTCCAGCAAGCGCTCTGCCATACAGTCTTCTTGAAATTTTGGTGCATATAGATGTAACAAAGTTTCGTATATGCCACATCTATGCAAAGTTCCACAGTCATTGTGCAACGTTGTGCGTGCTGTAAGAGTGAATGCAGAAACTCGTTAGATTCGCTTGTGTTGTGAGTACAGCGTCGTTTTCCTGTTTTGTGCTTTTTGCAAAGTTTCGGTACTTTCTTTTGCCGCTCTAATATTGCGCGCGTTCTCCGTATAAACGAAGTCGGAATTTTGTGCTTGAAATAGGCGAAATGAGTTCTCGACATTGAAAAACTCTACCGTTTTTTGTTGGCATCCTTCATTTCGCCTTATTTTGCTGCGTGCGCAGTAAAAATAATTCGGACGGAGAGGAACTTACGGCGGCGTATTTTTTCTCCACCGCAGTCGGCGAGATACGACCATCAAACGCGCCGAGTGGACCGAAAATGGAAACTGCTGTCTCCGTTCGCAGTGCGGTTTCTTTTTGGGCCCGTTGCCAGCTAACATTTTAATATTGCTCGATCGTTTGTGTTTCTGGCAGCGCGAGCGTTTGCTCTATATGCGCCGCGGGTTCCCATTCGGTTGGACGCCATTCGTCGCCCGTCCTCGCAGGATTTCTTTCCCTCCCGGAGTTCTCTGTAACGTAATTTGTTCTTCCCCAAGAGACGTGGCCGCTGGGTAGATTGTATTTGAAATGCTTAGCTCTGCTCGAGTCTCTCGTGTTTATTCTCACGGGATGTCCTGTATGCCGCCGCTCTTTTTCTCTGCGGGATTGTTGTGTTAACATTCTTTTTCTCGATTTGGCGAAAATGACCGGCGTAAGTATGCACGTCTTTCTGTTTTTTTTTTTTCCCTTTTCTTCTCGAAACGAAGACGTAATGGCGGCGAGTTTCGGTCCTTTTAATATGTAAAGACCAGTAGCGCGAGCATGCGTAGTGCGGCATTCAGCCCTTGGGCGGCAGTGCCAGAACTGGTGTCTTTGGATGTGTCGCTGTCGCTTGCACAACCCCACGAAGCTGACATGTAAAGCCCGGTAAAGCGTGTTGGTTTCTTTTCCTTGCCTCGTCTTCTGCACTGTTTAAACGGGAAAGCTTAACTTGGCCCTATAAATGAACCTTTCCTTTTGTTTAATTTTAAATGTAGAGGCCACGAAAGAAAGAAGAAAACAATGGTGCAGAAAAGAAATCATTGACTGACTTAAATACAGAGCACGTATACGCTGATATAGGAAGAAATGAGGGCAGCTGCACGCCGCGTCTGTTCTTCCACCCATGTCGTGCCGAATTATATGCCCTTCATATACTGCGTTCCTTCATACGTGTGCGGAATCCCGCCGAGGTGGTCTACAGTGACTGTGGCACTCGACTGCTGACTTGGAGGTCGCGGGATCGAATGCCGGCCGGGGTGAACGCATTCGTTGGAGGCGAGGTGCTAGAGGCCCGTAAACTGTGCGTTTTCAGTGCATATTAAGCCCCATTTAGTCAAAATTTCTGGAGCCCTATACGGCGTCTCTGGTAATCATATCGGGCTTCTGGGAGGTGAAGCCCCAGAAATTCTTGTTACTGCATACGTGCACGGTTGCTTGTGACCGGAGCCGACCACCTCGGCTTCCTATGACTTCGAGCACGGGGGAGTCATGCGAAGTCGGGCAGTGCGTTTGAAGCGTTGAGACAAGCGTGTATAGCAGACACATCATGCCTGCCAGATACCCATACCGCTGTAACAGCTTTAACCGCTTTTCGCGAGCGTGTTCCGAAAGTCGAAAAGGCTTCGCTTCTGTTCAACCGAACTCAGCGTGCATGAATGCTGCCGCCCACTTCGTGTTTAGCCTATATGCGGTACAGCTTTGAGGCTCGGTTATATCGAGTCTCGGTTAAATATTGGCAATTACTGCCACCTTGGCTCCTTGCTGTAGTCCTTGATTCGGTGGGCACTGCCATATCCCGTCCTTTCGCTGTTGCCTCATACTAATGCAGCGCCCTTCTCCTCAAAGGTCTCGGGCACGGTGTTGTCTCGGGTCAACTTGCGCGGTATACGCATGTGTCGTCGGGCCCAAGTCCCGTGTTGACTTGGGGCGATGCTTGACACGCGGCATGACCGAGAGCTTTTTAATGCCATCACCCGGCCCACCCCACGATCGCCTTCTGTAGCTGCGTCGCTTTGCTGCGACCATCGGCTAGCCACACCTCGCGCTTGGTTTTCGAAACGGCTTGGTTTGTTTTGAAGGCCTATTATATGTTTCGAATCCTCGGTTGGAGATAAGTGGTTTCGTTCCATCGCACAGCTGGGGGGTCATTAGCTGTATTGCTCGGGGCTGAAGCGCGACTATATAGTTGTGAGTGCACGCCAGCCTTCGTCGTTGTTTTGTGCTTTTCTTTTGCACTGTTTCTTCGCATTTTTTGATAGGGGGTTGTCGCCGTTGGAGAACGCCCTGCGTGCGCCGCGGTTCTTTCAAGGACGTAGCGGCTGCATTGAGGTAGCTGTACGGCGTCACCGTCGCGAACGGCATGCAGGAAGTTCGTGGCCCTCCCCAAACCGAGGAGGGGGGTGCTGGAAAATCACTATTAGCGGACAGCTGCACCCCTTCATCGGCGGACTGATGCACGCACGCACGCACGCACGCACGCACGCACGCACGCACACACACACACACACACACACACACACACACACACACACACACACACACACACACACACACACACAATAGAAAACTGATCGAACTTGCGTCGATAAATGTGAGCGTTCACGCGCACTTGTCACATGTATTTACGTCTTGTGACGAACGCCAGTTGAAGGTATGTGCTTGTCGTAGTCAGTTCTTTGTCCCTGTCTGCAGTTTGTGCGCAGAAACTTTATACCGTGGAATACCAGCTAGCCCGCTCACATAATTTGCTGTAGTATACTTGGCTTTAAAGTGTTCTTCAAGAGACAGGATTGAGTGACACGTGGTGAACAATGCGACATGGACAGAGACGCTCGGGCGGAGCAATTGCCGGCCAGGTCTGCCAGGCTAACACCGCCTATAGCCACAACACCACTACTACTACTACTACTTAAAGTGACCAATCTGCACATGTATATATAGTCAAGATTGGAAGGCTACAATTTTTAAGGCCTCCCGAGAACATGTATTTCAGGAAAACGGCGGGACTAAATGTTGCTGTCTATTTATTGGTGCTCACAATGCAGCGCGACGTTCGCTTTCAAATAGCGCTTCAGGCTGCGGAATAGAGAACGACGATAAGTCGAAACAAAGGACGACGGAAAAGGGGGGAGCGAGGGAGGGGTGGGTTATGGAAGAAGACTCGTGTCCGTCTTAAACTGGGCTCACATCCGGAACAGAGGAGCTCACTCTCAGGACAGCCTACAGTCTCTTAAGGAACTTTCGGGGCGAACGAAAAAAAGCTTCGAAATCCGGAAGGACAGCTCCGATGCCGCAGGGCGCAGGCGAGGTAAAAGGGAGCGCAGCCTTCGTTCTGCGATCACTGGTGCGCTTGGCTGGCTCCTTCGAGGCTGCAGGTGTACTGTCGAGAATGGAGAAAAGAAGTCCGCGTAGAAATGAAAAAAAAAAAAAAAAGTGGCCGAGAATTTCAAGACGGTAGCTTCAGGGCGTGCGGCGTTCTCTTGCCCGGAGTACATTGGGAAGCTTTTTATGGCAGCTAACTCCAGAAACCCCGAGATTTTTCCGCGGAGTCAATCTCTTCAGCCACGTTTTCAGCGTGGCACACGGTTGTTTAACCACCTTTCCTCGTGGCTTGTTTCTTTCTTGCTCTTGGTGCGCTGTACAAAGAGTGCCCGAGTGCTGTGTTTTGTTGGCTGTTTATGTGCACATATTTTTCTCTCTGTTTCGCAGATTGTCAGCACTGTCCCAGAAATGAGATTGTTTGAGCGTTCGGGAGCTCGTGTTGCGTAAGAAGAACGCTGCCCAAGGAAGCTCCACTGACTCACCTACTTTTTCAGTGACGATAATGCAAAGATGCTGATTTTGTTGTAATATTTGAGGGCTCTTTACGTGCCAAAACCACGGTGTGGTCATGAAGCAAGCCACGTAGTGGAGCGCTCCGCAGACTAATCTTGACCACCCGGGGTTGTTTAACGTGCACCTACATCAATTACACGGGTGTTTTTTTGCACTTCGCTCCAATCGAAATGCAGCCGCCTTGGTCGGAATTCCATGCCCTGCGCTCGAGCTTTGCAAGGCTGATTTGAATAGGAGATGCCACGATTGTTATAGAAACTGTATAATGACGCCTTATAATGGAACCCACGTATTTAATTGCTGCTCTTAGCACTCTTAGCTTAGTGTTGTTTGTACTATTCAGCAACTATACTTCATATTGTGCAACGGTCGAGCGAAACATGAGAATTCAAAATAAAAGTCATGCGGTATAAGTTGCAACAAGGGGTCATATACATATAAATACATATCACGCGCACCTGCTATTGTACGTAGAAAACGTACGCATCAGTTGAACGCTTACAGCGTAAGGTTAACGAAATATACTGACAGCAGTAAAAATGAAGGAATAATTACTGTAGATTTACCTCCTTTTTCTCGTTATATTTAACAACGTCATTCTTTACGAGATATCCGTTAAAGAAATGAAAACGCGGCCCTTCTGTGGAAACGATGGGATAAGGAGCCTGCTGTCTTGAAGGACATTGTTCTGACGTTTATCTGTTTTAAGGGCTGATGGCTACCTTTTAATTCTTGTATTTCGGCAACATAATTTTTCACCGAGAACTGGGCGTATTTTTCGTAAGCATCGAGACAGTGAGATTTGCAAAGAAGGAAATTCTTTAAAAAATGAGGAAGGTCTCTTTTTTTATTTAAGCATCTTAAGGTGTGACTGTTGATGCAGCTATTACAGCGTTCGCTGAAAGTCGTGTTAGCCTTGTCCCTCCGTAGGCACGCTGCCAATGGTGAAGACGTTCGGACGAGCTTCCGTCTTCGAAGTCGTGAGACTTGGCACTCGAAGGACGCAGTTCATAGCCGTCCGTAAAGCGAACCTCTGGGTAGATCCCACGCTAAGAAGTTATTTGTTGTGCCTCAGCCACATAACACGCCTCTGGCAACATTAAAGAACTGCTGGTCATCTGCGGTATCGTTGTCGCCATTTGGCTATGCCTCGAGGGAGCCCATGATTTTCCCCGATTGATCTCGCGGATCATCCTTCATTGTGATGATATAGCGTTCCTGAAATTTTGGAGCACCATCGAAACCGAGACCGAGCCATCTTGAAAAGCGAAGCTGCTATTTTATGTTATTGCACGCCGGTGAGCGTAGGGGTCTTGACAACTCGGCCTAAATTTCGCCTTACAGGACGCAGCAGACTAAACGCGGAACCGTGCAAACCTTTCGTGGCCAGTGTTTTGTGCTCGCATTTCGCAAATCCCAGCAGCAATGTTGGTGAAATTAGTGGCCGGATCAGAGCGCGCTTCCGAGAGGGTTATCGAAGACTTCGGAATGGAGTTAGGCTGAAATGCCGCGCAGGCTTAGGGGCACTGCCTGAATTGCGAGACAGAAAACAGAAAAAAAAAGCTCATGGCTGCGCAACGAGCGGATCTGGCAGGCGGGAGATAACGTGTATAAGAAAAGGTAAGCCTCTGGTCTGACGGCACGGAGGGTTTCGCTTGTGCAGCGCACTGCGGAGGCTGGATTCACGTTCCTCCCCTGCCACTCCCCCCCTCCTTCTTTTTTGTTTCGTATAAGCGTGATCGCCCCTCAAGTAGTGCAGCGACCAGACATCCAAGGTTCTTGCGGTGGCGCGCACTTCTTAAATTTTGCAATGAAACAAAGGAACGGACTTCGTTTCGCCTTTGTTTTCGATCTCCCAGCAGGAAGATATAAACTGAAAGAGATCTCGCGCTTCAAAAAACGTTGGAGGACGCTTA
Organism: Hyalomma asiaticum; assembly: GCA_013339685.2. Taxonomy (NCBI): domain Eukaryota; kingdom Metazoa; phylum Arthropoda; class Arachnida; order Ixodida; family Ixodidae; genus Hyalomma; species Hyalomma asiaticum. The sequence goes on from CM023482.1 coordinate 146,705,212, forward strand.
AGCTTCACCCTTAGCAGTGGAATGCCACAGCGCCGTTGGGTCCCGTTCCCGTCGCCTTCTCATAGAGTATTCATTAATGTTAGCGCATTTTCCATAGAATGCAGGAATTATTCGAGTTTCCTCGTAACACAATTATGGTTTCTCGTACATTTAAATTACAGTCCGAGCTATCGCGTGTGCAGGCGTTCGTTAAGTCGTAGCTTACAATTTTTCTGCCGGATTTCAGTTTGATAAATTCAGTTTCTTTCACTATAAATTACTTACGCCGTGGCCGTATGCCGCGGGTTGCTGCAGCGGTTTTTTTTTTTTAATGATTATTTCCACCGTGGATGCCGCTGCCGAATTTTCTGCGACAGCAGTTTGCGTTAACTTGTTATCAACTTCTTGGGGGCAGTGGCGGTGGTCTGTATAAGGGCTGGTTATCGGGCGCACGTGTAAGTTCGCAAGGTCAGAGCGGAATTTTGTTGGCTCGATCACTTCACATTTGAAAAAATGACAGCGGACTGTATATGCACACGCGCGCGTAAAAGGCTTGTGCTTGTTGTTATACTCGTGAAATTCGGGTCGTGCTACATGCTTGCTCTCTTACCACAAGCGCTCTTAGTAAAAATTAGCTGGATATATAAAGATTACGGATTGATAAAACGTGGTCGAGCAAGAGAACGAAGCATCGAGAACCACGGAAAGCAGAGGACTGGCTCAGAGGACTGGCTCAGAGGACTGGCTCTGAAGCTCTCTAAGGATCGTTAAAAAAACTAAAAACGGAATAAAACGAAAAAGAGATCAAGAAGCTGTTTGGCTATGAAAATGTGGGAATCGAACTCGCATTTTTCCCTTGGCAAAAATGCGCAGGTTTGGTTAAAGTTTCGGAGTGCTTTTACCCGCCTTCTCTCTCTCTCTCTCTCTCTCTCTCTCTCTCTCTCTCTCTCTCTCTCTCTCTCTCTCTCTATGCGTGTTTCCTGAGCTTCCTCGTGTCCACCTGCTTTGTTGCGTCTTGTTTTTATGTTGGCTTGAAATTTCACTGTCACTATGTACGGAATAAAAATAAAACAGAAAAAGAAACAGCAGCCTGCGAATGAACTGCACCGCGCCCTATATTTCGGCCCCAGGTTCAGAAATTTATGTAATGATGAATGTTTATATCTATCCGTGCCATGTGACTATTTTTACCTTGCTCTGAAATAACATTAGTGTGAACAAATGTGAAGGTCGAGCTACCAATGTGACCTCGACTTACATAGGGTGATGAAATCTGGATCGGAGCATTGCCCCCTGCAGTGTTCTTTTAGATAGAAAACCTGAACCAACACAGGGCTTGGGCTCCCAGTGCAGGAATAACGGTCGTTTTTCGATTACTACTACTACTACTACTACTACTACTACTACTACTACTACTACTACTACTACTACTCTTGTAGTTTTTGTGTTGTTATTATAGTTGTTATTTGTTTTTGTTTCAGATAGAAGGATCGTGACCTTGCCTTTGCATGCTTTTGCATCCCGAAGTCTAATGGATCATTACACCGTCACTTTATTTGTCACTCATGCTTTGTGGACTCGTACGAGCCACAAAAGAAGGGGCGGCAGTGTAGCGAGTGCGCCACTGTCACTTGATGGAATAAAACTGATATCGCACTGAGGGCGCCCAAGTGCGCGAGCTTTCGCTGGTCCATAGGCCGTTCTGCTTTCTCAGTCTGGGGTCCCCGATTGGGCACTTAGCCGACGCTTGCATGTTTTGACATCTGCACAGGTGCACAGCGGTCAGCGGTACGACGTGTTTAAATGTATATGCACGGGGTGATATGTGCCGCCGCCCTCCTGACGCCGTATGTTGGGGTCAACTGACAGGTCGGTACTATAGAAGTCAATGAAACCCTGGGCGCAGGAATAACACCTTGGCATCGCGTGCATGGGGAAAACAGGAGCGTTGCTTCGAACTGGACGGCGCTATACATACCGCTGCTGCGAAGTTGGGTCTAGGTGCAGCCTGCCTCGCTTCCTCCTACCTTCCTGTTGCCGTTTCCCGCGTGATTTCTGTTTGCCGCTGTATAGCAGGAGGGGGTGCGCTCTGTACACACGTGACTGACGCAAGTGGGAGGTGCTGTCCGATTCCGAACCGAACCGAGTCCCCGAAAAGGAGCGAACACAATCGGCAAGCTGGAGCGAGTCGCCTCCGGGTGTGCCTCTTTTTATCTGACGATTTTATTTGATTGTTTTGTCTGCAGAGCGTGCAGTAGCTTTTAAAACCGCCTCCCCTCCCCCCTCCCGAGCAGGAAGCTTCCGCTTTTCTTTCGCGCGCATTCGAGTGCCACCGGCGCTCACCGGGCCACTTTTGAAAGCTGCAGCTCTGTTTGATCGCTGCTTTCGCGTGTTTATTCTTTGCATTCCCGGAGTCAATATTTGCGCGTGTTCTCGCTCCATTCTTTTCGCTAGCTCGTTTCTTTTTCCTCGGAGTCGGCAGTGGACGCCGTTCAGACGTCCGACTCTGTCGCTTCCTGAGTGCTCGCGACGTATACGGTATTGTTCGTACGCTTTCTTCGCAAACAATAACAGCAATAAAAAGAGGAGCGTAGAATAGGGTGCACTACCAGATGTCCTGAGCAATCCAACTCGGAGCCATCTTTTGCCTCGACCAAGAATGTGTGGCTTGAATGCGCAAGGAAAATGGTGGCGTGTTTATAACACACTGCTTCGTCCCACGCATATTTCTCAGATAAAGTAATTACAGTTTTGTTGTCACGCGGGGTTTATGTGCTGCTGTCACCTTAAAAATTAAAAATAGGTAAAGGAAAGACACGGTTGCTCACATTGATTGATTTGTGGGGTTTAACGTCCCAAAACCACCTCTAATTATGAGAGACGCCGTAGTGGAGGGCTCCGGAAATTTCGACAACCTGGGGGTTCTTTAACGTGCATTGACATCGCACAGCACACGGGCCTCAACATTTCGCCTCCATCGAAATGCAGCCGCCGCGGCCGGGATTCGATCCCGCGACCTTCCGATCAGCAGCCGAGTACCACAGCCACTAGAACACCGTGGCGGGGCAGGTTGCTCACATTATAAACCTTATAGTGTACAGACAATTATAATGTACAACCGATCAGAGGTGTTATCCGCGCTTCAATGAAGCGCTAGTTGCAGTGCCATGGTGGTCGTTGGTAGTGACAGCTTCACTCGTTTCTTAAGCAACGCTTCAGGTCCACATAGGTCTGCTAACGGGCTTGCTTGCTTGCCTGCTTTTTCTTTCTTTCTTTCTTTCTTTCTTTCTTTCTTTCTTTCTTTCTTTCTTTCTTTCTTTCTTTCTTTCTTTCTTTCTTTCTTTCTTTCTTTTCGACCCGTCCTCGCGAGTAACGTTGTGGTCATCAGTTCCATCAACGTGCACGTCCTCGCTTTGAGTTGCCCTTGGTGGTCGTTTGGGTTTTCCTGTTGACCTCGCCTTTTGGACTGTGCGCTCGAATGGACAGCGTGCACTTGCGGCCTCTTAGCCTTTCGTTCCGCCTTCTTTCGTACGTTAGCAGCCATTCGCTGGCCACGGTCGCGAGACACGCTCTTGGCCCCCTTGAGGTCATCCGGTTGCTCGGTGTATGACGAAATGTGATTCATTCTTGTGGAAAACGTATCAGCGTCGTAAGCTTAGCTAACGTTGAATAGTATAATTAACGGCAACTTCGGGCCTTATGGCATTCCGAGGCTGAACCTTCTGAGACACCTAATTAGCTTGCTTTATTTTTCCAAGACACAAGGGCTACCCGCTACAGATGTGTACTTTAGTTGCGATGTTGTTTTGCTACATAGCGTGAGGTCTCGAGTTTGACTGCCTGTCGCAGCGGTCATACTTTGCTTTTAGAGGAATGCGAAAAACGATTGCGTACTACGTTGTGTGTGCACTTTGCCAACAGCCCCCGACCAAAGATGGCTGCCTTGCAGAACAGACGAAAATTCTGGTCTAAGCTATTCGTAGTTCTTTTTTTTTTTCTTTTGGTAGGCAGCGGCCGTGTCTGTGTGTCGCCGTGGTTCCACTGTGTATATTGATGTTGTCTTGACTATACGAAGAACGAGTTCGATTCAGTAAGCGTTTATTTTCCGCGCGGTCTTGTGGACTGTACGGTCAGTGTCTCAAAGGCTGTACGCATGGCAATATCGGGCTCTCACCAACGTAGTGCTGTTCGTGAATAAAGCCTATAGTCTTCTGCAAATACATTCTTTGTGATCCTTGTTGAAGAAGTATAATTGAAGCGCTAACATAACTCCGTAGAGGACCACAGATACACGTAGAAAGAGACGCGAACTGGCCATCCCATCTCATTCGTGTTTTTTTCTGTAAGCATAGTGGTCACTAGGGTAGGGCTACAGCACGCAGAAAAGGCACGTTGTACGGGCGTACCAACCAATGTGTCCGTGACGTCAATGCATGCCGACCTTGTTCGGCTATGCAGGCTTCCGCGCATAATAAACATCGCTTCTGTACACTTCGTGCCCCTCGATATGCGCCGAGGAATCCTCGGTGTTGGAAGAGCGCCGGATACTTCCTGGAGATCAACGTCTTGGCCCCTCGTTGTTTGCGGCGCCCGACAGCGCCGTCGCGTCTTTTGTTTCTCGCTTTGCGAGAGGTTGTTTACGCGCGACTTCAGTTGTAGGGGCACGTCGCCGGAGAAAACTCGGCATTCACATCCTCCCGCCGTGTGTAGACGGAGATTCCTGGATCGCTTCTTCTCCGGTTTTTCTTAGTGGTCGAGCAGGGGGAGAGAAGGACGGCCGCGAAATGAGCAGGAAAGAGAGAACGCGATAAGGTCCCGCCGAGTGAAGGAAGGACCGAACTGTGGTTGGGTCGCGTCAGGAAATGCGGGAATAGCCGACTCCATTTAGGGAATTGGACAGCTCGCTGACGCCCCTGAGAGGCCGCGGAAAGCTCGTTGAATGGAGGATGTTGTGTGGTGCCCACGGTGGACGTGGCCGAGGTCACGCTAGCTGCTTATTTCTCTTCCGTCCATACTTAGTGCGATGTTTCTTTTCACCATCTGACGTGCCCCGCCGTGATGTGACTATGTTGTTTGGCTGTCGGAAGCTGCGGGCAGCTTGCAAGTGGTTGTCTCGTTGCTTTCGTTTGTCGTATTTCCATACATCTCTTCTGATTGTGTGTGTGGTGTGTGTGTGTGTGTGTGTGTGTGTGTGTGTGTGTGTGTGTGTGTGTGTGTGTGTGTTTACACGTTTGTCGTGGTGCTGCGGGCAGGAGTGACGCGTGCATATATATGCCCCACGTGGGTGCGTTGTTGCACCACTGTATCGATGTCAGAGCGAGCGAACGTGGGCGTTGGCGGGGTAGCTATCGCGCACGGCTGTCGTTTTCGTTCTTTGCCGTCGGCAAGCTCACTACGAACGGACGCAGGCTGGGACAAAATAATGGAAGCTCACGGGAATGAGCTGCAATTTTCCAACATAAATAAATAAAGCGCGTTTAACGTACAGTGGTTCGTAAGCGGAAAAAGAATTCGTACAGTCCTGAGAGAGAGAGAGAGAGAGAGAGAGAGAGAGAGAGAGAGAGAGGAAAGCAAATAAAGACTATTGAATAAACAATAAAGATGTTCATTTTCTGCTGAATTCGTCATGGTCTCTCGCTACGCTGGGCGTAGGTGTAAATGCTGCCCACCGCTCCGCTTTGCTACCCCCCGCTTTCGATTGGTCGCCGACCACCATGACTAAGATGGGGAACCGAAAATGGTAATAACTCTGCGCGCGCAACATCAGAGAATCGAGGCAGGTGGCCTTGTGGCCTCAGAAATCGCCAACTTAAGTGCGAGCCCTTAACACAAGCATTTTTGCTTCCTTTTCTGTGTGCGAATCTCCTTTCGTATAGTCGATGATCATACACTGCAGGCGACGGGCCCGCTACGAGAAATGGACGACCAGAAATGCTCTATAGCTTTATTTCGTTTTAGAGCTTCCACTCGTTACGATGTCGCGATGATAATTATTTTGTGAAGAAAAGGGGCAATTCTTAAATGGAACGTCTAAAGTGAACTGCTCGTCATCCCTAACCACATGAGGTCCGACATTTGCGCATACTTCCACGCTGATCCTCAACACGCTCATGCTGGCGCCCTAAAAACGTATCAACGGCTCCGCCTACGGTACTACTCCGCCACGGCGCGCCACGCGAACCCCTGAGTGACAGAGGGCGTGTATTTTTGTCCGACGTCCTTCAAGACCTCCTTCGTGCATGCCGCACAGTTCACCGCATGTCTACGGCCTACCATCCTCAGACAAACGGCCTCACGGAGCGCTTTAATCGAACCCTGGGAGACATGCTCGCCATGTACATGAACGATGACCACTCCAATTGGGACGTGATCCTTCCCTTCGTGACGTACGCCTACAATACCGCGACGCAGTCTACCACAGGTTTCTCTCCATTCTTCCTCCTATATGGCCGAGAACCGTGCACTACACTCGACACTATTTTGCCGTATCGCCCGGACTCCTCTGAATTCAGCCATGTTTCTGAAATTGCCAACTACGCCGAAGAGTGTCGTCAGCTGGCCCGCTCGTTCACTGCGGACAACCAAGCCCATCAAAAAGATCGCCATGACCGCGATATCTCTGTGGAGACTTTCGCCGTTGGCTCCCACGTCTGGCTCCGGTTACCCTTCCACGCCCCTCGCCTCAGCCGTTTGCTCCTAAGTACCACGGCCCTTACCGCGTCATCGAGCGCCCCAGTCCCGTCACCTACGTCATCGAACCCATCAACCCTTCCACCGATAAGCGCCGTCTGGGCCGCCAGGTGGTCCATGTGAGCCGTGTCAAGCCCTATCACCACTCACTTATTGTAGGGTCACCTTGAGTCGCCAGGTTGGCTCCTCTTCACCGCCGGGGTATTGTAGTGGGGAAGCACGAACCTCCGCAGTGCAGTGGGACACGGCCTGAGGAAGAGGCACGAGCACTGATCTCGAGCTGACGACGCTGGCCAGAACTACGGCTGCTACCATCGTCGCACCGCCTGTCCATCCGCTATCGAAAGCCAATAAACCCCCTTCCATTCTGTATATTCGTCCCATGTGAAGTCAGCGTTTGTTATTTACCTTACTCACTAACAAACGTTCACTGCACTTCCACCACTCTGTGTTCTTATATGCCGGACGGTACGAACCCGTCCTACTATTGGGTTAATAACTGGTCACGGTGAAGCGGAGACGACACAACAAACTCTACGATAGAATCACGGTGATGGCTGCAGTTTCTGCCTTCTTTATGAACGGTTAAGACTAACCTAGTTTCGAGCGTTTCCCTGCATTTGCAGTATAACCGATAAACGGAGTGCTTTGGCTGTCGCCCTTGAATGCTTTGCTCCCGGGGCTCATGTTATCGGCGGTTCAAGGCTGTTTTTCCATGCGTTAACTGATAGTCTATCTCGGATGCTTTGTGAGTTGCTTTCCGTGTCGTTTTACTGCTTAGAATCCTTTCCGAGGCCGACTGTCCTCAGCGCCTTGCGGTGCTGCTCCCGATGCGCCAGACCCGACGCTGATTACCGTGGGATCACAAAACGCTGAGGCAAACAGTGTCCACTCGTGATAAGCGAGTGGGCGCGCCTTCTTGGAGGAAATCACTGCCCGTTGGCGTTTAGCTTCCACAGAGCTGGCCGAGTTTGTCCGCGAATCCGACGCCTAGTCATTTGTTTCAGCCAGCTGTGAACTCAAAGTGGAGCGTTCTTCTGCGATATGGGGAAACGGACACATCAATCGCGTAGTCCGAAAGCCCGGAATTGGACTGTCGGTTGATCTTTACGAGAATAGCGCCTCTCTACGTTCAGTCGTTTGACGTAAGGGGTTGACCACGTTTCCCTTGACGCAAGCAGGTTTGATGTGACACCCACATACGTCGCATACGTGTTCCGATGGCGTGCTTATTACGTACAGATCATATCGCTGGAGTCATTCTATAGCGCGAGATACATTTTATGCACGGGCTTATTACATGTGCGACATGTCACTGTGTCACTGCGTCGATGGTTCGGTGTTCGTACAGTCTCCTTTGCCAACCGATGATATGCTGCTTCCTGAAGCGGCCCACATGAGTTGTGAGCTAAGTGTTCTGGGTACAATGAAAAAAAAAAGAAAAAAAAGAAAGAGAAAGAAAAAGCCACCATGCGCTCGAAGAAAACGTGCACGGCCGTCAAAAGGCGTGACCTCGTGTTTAACTGGCTGCGAGGCCACTGCTCGGAAAGCTACTGCTACCGGCGTGATTTCCTCGCCTTGTCTGTAATTGAGTCTACGCGACCAACCGCACCATGTTACTAGCTATACGCATCTCATCTCTATATGTCCTGCCCAACATACGCGCAGGTGTTGCCTAGAAGATGTGTTTACATGTATTTTGTTTTCTTGCCTTTGCCTTCTGCGTCAACTGCGATCTCGAATGTGCAAAAATCCGTGATATAAACGCTTCACGGACGAAAGAGGCACGCGGGTCTCTGGTCACAACACTGTCGTATTTTCCTTTTCGCTCTTTCGCCGGCTGATATAGCTGAAGTGCGCGGCCTGTTCTTGCTGCTCTTGTCGGGACAGATTTTTTTTTTTTTTGCGTTTATTCTGCTTCGCCTGCTGCAAGCAAGCACCGCGCATGTCTATACCATCATTTAGCAGATTCACTCTTTATTGTCTTGACTGTTCCGTGCTATTGAACCTAGGCTGTTATTAGTTCAGAGGATGACTTGCATTTTCAGCAATTTCCTGGATTTCGTTGTCATTAACTGCACTTATTGGATTGAATTGTTGCGATTCCGGTTCGAGTCGACTAACTACAATGGATGAACACGAAGCTTGCTGTCTATGTTCTCATGGACTGGGTCTCTAACAAGCCACGCGAGAGATTCCCTAATATGAAGTGTTTTATTTTACGGATACCGGTCCATCGAGATACTTGTTCTGGCTGCACACAGTTCACTTCGGTGTAGCTTAATTGTACCGGGCTTGAGGCTTTAACACAACGATAAGCATTGCACGTTATATATAGCATCGCTCGGCCGCCATGATTTAGGCCCTGCCTGCCGTCGTGTAGCTGCGCCTCTTCCCTTGCTTTCTTTGTTCTTGCAAGCACCCTCTAAACGCGAACGTTCCCGTAAACGGACGCTCCACAGCGCGATTTCGCCGAGCAACGTGATGGCTCCATAAACTCCCCAAGTGGCGCATTAAAAGCAATCTGCGGCCGCTCTGCCGTCGTAAACTCCGCCTGCATTGTGTACACGGGCTTCCGCTGCTGCTTTGTTAAGACGGAATGGAAACCCCTCTTCTCCGTTGATAACTTTTGTGCGTCTTACGGAAGTTCGAGAAAGTATAGCCTTACGCGGTTCGATATGTGGGAACGTCTTTACGGGTGAGTGTTTTGAGAAGAGAAAGACCTGCGGTAAGTATTTCACTATAGATCGGGACACATCACCCGCAGTGTCGAGGGAAAGAAACGGGAAGAAGTAAAAAAAAAAAAAAAAGGAATTGAAGCGAGTACTTGTGGTAGTTCGTCTATCGTTGCCCTTTCGTGTATAGCTCTAGCGCCTGTGTAGATCAAGACCGAGGCGAAGGGATTGATGCTCTCCGCGAAGCCTGTAACAGACGATTGAGAAAGAGAGCGTCTGGCGCAGCGCTCTATCAGTTCTCAAACGTGCGCGCTGTGTGTGTATAAACGGGACTCTTATTTGAGAACCACACACACGAAAGCGGTACTGTGCTACTGGCTTACGTGAACGGCAGGACCTGTGTTCACGAGGGGTTGTTACGCCGTAGCAACGTCAGGCGCAAGTTGTGGTGGATTATCGAACAATGCGTCAAATTTTAAATAATCTCTTAGAGGGTGCTAATGGGACAACTGCCGGGTTTCTGCGCGCCAAAACCACGATATGCACGAAGAGGTACGCCGTGTGGTGGAGGGCTACGGAAATTTCGATCGCCTGAAGTTATCCACATGCACTGAAAATGCGCAGTAGATGAATATAGTGTTCTCGCCTATACCTAGTAAATGCAACTGCCGCGGCTGGGATGGAACCCGAGCCCTTCGTATCAGCATCCGAGCACTATAACCAATGTAACACCGCAGCGGACCTTTATGGGAGTATAAATGGGAATATAAATGCTCACGTTATGGGAATATAAATGCTCATAAGAGGAAAATTCTAGCCAATCAGGATACTAGATTTACGTCACTGATGATATGCATCCAGTATATACATCCAGTCTCGCAATCGATGACGAGGAGCTGCTACGAACGAAAGGCTTTGTGAAATCAGTTCCATACTTGCATGACGAACAAAAAAAAAATTTTTTTTTTTTTCCGTTTCGGTCGCAGATTGAGTAAACACTTTTGTCCGTCGTCCGATTCGGTCCACAGGACAAGTGCTGACTTCTTCCCTCGAAACAGTGGCGTTGTCGAGAGCAAAACTCGTAAAGTACGCGCCAGAGATCCCGGATCTACGCCCATGCTGCCGCTGAGTCGGCGGACGCAGGAAACCGTCGCGTATATGATATACCGTATCGCGCTGGAGCGAGTCGTGACCGAACAAACGGAAATCGGTAGCGCCTGACCTCTGGGCGTCACGACTTCGGGGAACGCGCTGGAACGCGCCACGCCGTGTTCGGATTGTCTGGCGACCTCCGGAGTCGCAGGAGGCGGAACGATATGTATCTGAAGTAACATGCACCACCCTGCTGCCTTCTCCGCAGCTTTCGTATGGTTCCTATAAGTGAGCCTCGTTTGTGGCTGTGAGGAAGGTTTTTCAGAGTGTAGTACATTGCACTGCTGAACAACAACAACAACAACAACAACAACAACAACAACAACAACAACAACAACAACAACAACAACAACAACAACCTGTAGCAGGCAGGAGTGCGATGGTGTATTTCCGATCAGGTCGGGGCCTGCGTCGAGCGTTTGTGACGGCCTTTGCGTGACGCTGGCAGCGTATATTCTATTTAGGCGCGGTGGAGGAGGCAGCCAGCCTTCTGGCAAAAAAAGTGTTCCACACTCGCCACCATGGCTACCAGTGGCGCTGGTGACACTCTCATCATTATGCACGCAGAAATAGCCATTAAAGTGGACGGGAGAACGACTGCTGTCCTAGTTCACACGGTTGTAATCCGACACGTTATCTCAATGTTCCAGGTTCGGTCCCTTTACCGACGACGCGTGTTTATTCGTCCACGTGATTCCTTTCCATTTGTGCCGTAATTATTTCTACGCTGCAGTTAAAACTACAATTAATGTCACCTAGCTGTGGCTTCCTTGGCTTCGTTGTGTGTTGGCTTCATTAGGTCGCACAATGGTTTGAATGAGATATGTATAAGATACATATGGCACGCCCTTTCGTGTACAGAGTAGCGAGTACGTGCTATCTCATGATACATTTAATCAGCAGGTGCGCTCTCTATAACACGTTGAGGTAAGGTGCTTCCTTTGGCTGCCAGAAGTGACACAGTCGCTCATAATAATCTGCCTAATATATTTGCAATATCAATGACTTTTTCCTCCCGTTTTCGTCAGTGTGATGCGTGCATACGGGAAAACCGCTTTCACTTCGCGAACCAATCGTCGAGGGTTTTTCCATCCTTTCTACGCGTTGCACACTTTCGTCGTCGAGGTGCGGGAACAAGGAAAGCTGCGAACGCCGAGAGACCCACGATGCGCCGGATGCCGACACGACAGCTGTAAAAAGTCGAGGGACGACCTGGAAGTGAAAAGAACGAGGAAAAAATGCACTTAAAAGAAAGAAACAGCATTAAAAAACAAGATCACGCAAGGAAGTCTGTGGAGGAGGAACGTGTAACTAGATCTAACTGCCTCGCGCACTCGCACGTCGCGCCGGGGGCCCACGAGTCGGGGATGCAGCAAAGTCATGCATTTCAATCGTGTCGGGCAGCGATCGGAGACGGGTACCCGAACATTCCTTGCGCTCCCTCTGTACTCCCCCCGCCCCCGCTCACTCTGCTGCAGGCAGGGTTCTTCCCATGGTTCTGCCCCCCAGCCTGTGCGAGGACAAAAGGAAAAAAAGGTATGCGCCAGCGTCGATGGCAGTGCGGCTCGAGTGCCGGCTGTAAAAGTCACTTTGGCGCAACTGCACACGAGGGTTTCGGCTCGGGGCCGAAGGTGGAGGAGGAAAAAAGTGCCCGAGAAAAGCGACGCGAGCGAGAGATACCGGGGAGAGGTTGGAGACGCCTATAGTTGGCGCCGGCGCGCTGCTCCCGGTGACGGCTAGCCACGCCGCCGTCCATAGATTATGCATGCAATGAAGTTCGCGAAACGTCGACCCCTCGCCGCCCTTGCAGCCCTTATACGATTCCACGGCACTGCGCGGACGCGCCCGGTGGCACGCTTCAGCGAGACGTCCCAGAGGCTGATCTCTCGAGTCTCGAGCGCCCGCTAAAGCCGGGTGTTTCCAGGGTGGATTCGCCGAGCCGGAGGAGCGAGCGTGGCTTGTAATATAGGGTGAAGCACGATACCGGGGTGATAGGCAAGCACGCGTGCGCGAACGATTTTGGTACGAGCACAGGTGTGGCAATTCAGCGTCCGTGTGAAGGTTTTTAAATTTCGCGTCTTTCCTTCCCATAGTCCTGCACCAGTACGTCTTCCGTGCATAGGCTAACTTGTATAAGAAAGACCTATTTCACTGTTATTGTATAGCGAAGCCGGACACACGCGGCAGGAAAAGAATGAGAAGCCAGTCGAAAGCGACTTGTTTTTGTTTCGCGTGCGTTCGCAGTCACACCTATAAAAATCCGATTTCGCGTGTATTCACAACCGGATCAGCGCACACCTTGCACGGTACCGTTCTCTATAGCGTTCCGCATAACGCGACGAAGACACATCCGTTCACTTCTTTCTTCATTGAAATGGTAACCTTGTCATCATCGCAATTTACGAATTTCTTCTTCCTTCAACAAAGCATTGTTTTGTAGCAATAGTGCCGGTACTTCCTCTATTGGTGTGTGCTATATGTGCTACAGTGTTGGTCGCTGGAGCCGGGCATCTGACACAGCTGTGTCACGTTCCTCGCGCAGTAAACCGTGTCCGCTTGGCAAGATATCCAGGTTTCAGCAGGGTACTCCCCAAAATCTCTTTTGGGACATTTGAAAAGCGAGAAGGGCGTGGGGAGAGGGTGTAGGTGCGCGGTGCCTGCACATCGCCACATTCCCAACAGAGGCAATACCTGTCTGGGGACGTTTGAAATTTAGAATTCGCTGAAACTCTTTGCGATCCCTTGCTTAGGAATTATTTTGAGTCGCAACTGCTGCCATGGTAATTAACTCTTAGCATTGAGTCAGTACCCTCGTGGGCCGACTCATTTAGGACCGTAGCGGTTCCCAAAAGCTAGTCTCGCCTCAATGCAACACTGCGGCGCGGCGAAGCATGCCAAGACTCGGAATGGGCCGCTTTCACGGGACACAGTGTTTCTAGGGCTCGCCATGATCTGTACCTGAAACATCTCGTTAATACGAACTATTAATCTTAAACATACCGACGGTTCGAACTTAGTTGCTACCAAGGAGGTTAGTTGCGATGAAGGACAGATAATTCTGACGGCGTATAAATTGGTGCTTAAATCGAGGTCAGTGACGATAGAAAGGCCTTCAAGAAGGAGGACCGGAAAGGAGTATTCCCGACCCAGTCTACTAGAGTCTGATGTGCTCGCTGGCTGCGTCGTAGTGGCTTGTAGTACGCTGCGCCTACCGACTAGTGCGTACCACGATCACGTTTATTCACGTATAAAGGGAGCGTTCATTCGTTTTTCAGACTACCCGATTTCTTGGACCATGTCGCTCTCCCTAAGGAGTCTGAAAAATTGGGTGTTGACCGTTCTTAGGGGCAACAGGAAATTGCCCAGTAGGTTGTACGCAAATTTTCGAGCAGTGGCTTGCTAATGTTTGAAAAGCTCTTGTGCTTGAAATCCGAGGATTTTACGCGTATTTTTTTTTTGTCGTTTTTACGTTTTGTGTAGCGGTTCTGCTGGTATAACACGCGCGACATGCTTATCTGTCAGATTGCTTAGTAATGCGTATTTTCAGGTTCCCCGTATTGATGATATACCGTGTAGGAGTCCTTCTTTCTTGTGAACGTCGCAGATCCCAAGATTTACCCGTATTACATCCATGACAGATTCAGAATATGAACCTTTTCAAAGGAACAGCGTAGCTGCGCTCGGGCTGTCCGGTAACGGGTTTTACCCTACCTTCTTTTTCTTCCTCTTCTCCTTCTTCTTATCGTTGCTGATGAGAACAACAAAAAAAGAAGGGGGGGGGGGACGGAAGAATACCTCCTAGGAAAGCCTACGTCTGTCATAGAAGGAAGGGACGAGGTAAACAAGGGAAAACAAGTTACGTCGAGCGTCTATAGCTGTAAGTTCTGCAGTGGCTCTGCCAGTGGTGTGGCAATATAAAAAAAAAAAGGGGGGGGGGGGGGGGGGGTCTTGACTGGCATTCGGTGGTGCATGCGCGTCGGCCGGCCGACGTTCTGGACGTTGTTGACGGCTATATTTGCGCTCGCTGCGGTAAGGAAAAACGGGGCCGATCGGTGATCGCTCTCTGTCGCTCTCCCTCGCGCTCGCAGTGTGGCCACGCGCTCGCTGTGCTTCTCCATTAGGAGCGGCCGTGCATCAGGGCGGCCGTGACAAATGACGGACGGCGCGCCGGCCAGCCAGCCGCCCATTGGCCGGGGCCACTGCGAAATCCGCCGGCTCCGCGCTTGCATTTTCTCCTCGTCCCACGATGACCTTCTTTTCGTTTTTCAATTCGGATCTCGGCATCCCTAGCGTCCCCATATCCTCTCTGGGAAGCTCGGCGCTCCCCATTCCCTCGAGCGGATGAATTAAAACGAAGGAAGAAAGAGAGGGGGGGGGAGTGTCTTCTTCGCTCGCTTCTTCATATATGACAGGCCGCGGAGTCCGTGGGCGCGGTGAGAGCGCGCCTCTTCGGGACGAGGTCACAGTTCGGCACCATCAATCTCGGCAGCGCGCGTGCATCTGCGACACACTGGTTGCCGCGATCGCGCCCTCTAGACTTGGGCCAGCTCGTTCTCAACGAAGCTTAAAACAGTTTAAGCGAAGGGTCGGCAGACAGTGCGAGTAATGTCTGCGGTTAGAAACGCTGACACCTACCTTTAAAGAAAAGGAATCGGGTATTCATTCTGAAAAAAAAAAACAACAAAAAAACAAAAACGTGGTCCTAGGCCGGCAGTGGGCCTTTGTAAAAAGCTTTTTAGAAGACACGAAAGTTCTGTGAGCAAATAAATTCCACCTTATCCCAAAGCTAAATGAATGGTTTAGCCGTTATGTTTTCAGAATTGTCATGCGTTTTGATCGTGCGTTTCACGTGTAATTACTTGTGTTTAGTGTTTTGAAGTGTGTGGTTCTCCGTTCCAATAATGTTCTAGTTACATATGCACACGCGTACGCTTACTTTTCTTACGTGGACTCGTGCACGAAACTCTGTAATTCACGCACTGATGGACTGCGTTGTGTTTAGTCATTTCGTGTTCTGCAGTGATATATTTCATGATCATTTTATTTTATTTATTTCCCGTGGTGTTGTTGCAGTTTATAAGCGAGAAGGAGTAGCCGGCGCCACATTGAAGACACCAACCTCACTTATTCACCATTTCAGTTTCTTTCTTTTTTTTTAATAGAAAGAGGGAAACGAAAACACTTTTGTAATTGTTGGGGCCAAGCTGTCACCGGTCTCGCAAATGACAATTGAAAACTATTCGTCTGAGCGAGCGCGAATCAACTCTTCGCGTGACGTGTATGGCCTCCTCCCCTCTTCTATTCCGGGGAGCTGCGGGCTCTGGCCGCCCTCCGAGCCCTGTGCAGAACACGAAGTATTCGTTCGTATGGTGGACGCCGCATCGTTCGCATAAACACTGCCAGGGAATGCTGGCTGTGTCGGAAGATATTTTGCGAGCGATTTAGTAACGGGGGACGTATAAAGAGCCTTGCTATACAACAACGGTACATAGTATGTGCTCGCTGAGGTGTGGTTACGATCGATTAATGGGAATATTTGGCCTATGTGTGGTAGATTTGATGTCACCGTGGGGGACGGGCTGCCGTAGCTGCGTTGCTTGTCACCTAAGTTTCGTAATGTTGTACTATTCTGTTGATCTCTGCCCCCATGCACACTGTTCCCTTCCTGAGAGCGCGTAAGAATGTTTGGACGAATCTGCTGCACGAAACTGTCTGCGCTGTTGGGTCTTGGCCCCCCGAGTCTTAACGCTGACGACAGCGACACGTAACGATCGGCGGGCGGGTAGAGCGATGCCAGCGCAACGGAGGCCGATTTGTTCGGCAGCCGCGCACGGCCAACTGTGAGCGCCGAAGCGGTGACAAATGACACATCGGGCATGTGTTGCCTGCACGCGTGCAAACGGAGGACGTGGAAGAAACAAAACAAAAACGGATGTTCTAAACCGAGGCCCGCAAGCCTCTTGCTTCTATGGTCCACCGCGGTGGTTCCTATATGCGCTTCGAACATCGTATAGAGTTTTAATAGCCGAGGAAGAAAAACATGCGTGGCACTGGTTCGACAAGGGCGTGCGGAAACATTACAGCAGCTGGTTTTATTCTGCTCCCTGTAAACCAACTTGCGTGATGTCCGTCCGCCTCAGATCGAGCTTGACATCCGGCAGCACGAACACGTATGTGCTGTGATCACATCGGCGCATTTGGAGTCTGCCGCTTGCACCGATGTCGCGCTGAGGTGGGCTTGGCGGTGTCGTGGAACGGGTTTTGTTTCATCATGGACGGGATAAAGCGGTAGTTTTGTGCAACGGCAAGGCAATTTGACGCTTGCTCGAAGCGGCGTGTTTTACAGCACCATTACTTCGTCAATGTCCGGGTCACGCCGCGCTTACTCACAATGTGGAAGCATTGATAGCTTGGTTATGCGGCAACAGCCATCGTTACATCGTGTCTCGTATTTGTTGTGAGGTGATTTTCTAGACAACATACGTGTCAGCATTCAACCGTGATGCGATGTATAGGAGAGACATCCGAGTATGGCCTTGCCGTATATAACCAAAGGGAAAGGGTCAAGGGCTTCTTTTATGTGTTAGAAACAACTTAATGAACCAACAAACATTGAAGTCTAGGAAAGCATAGAGGAAGTTTTTTTTTTAATTCCTAATTATATATATATGGTTTACGCGCATAACGCCCCAGAAATTATTATATCCTAAATGCTTGCCCGTTTGCATAAATTTTACCATATGTTAAACCGAGCTGGTCGAGATTACTGCGATGTTCTCCACTACACCGTGCCTTACACCCATAACCACGACGACAGTGCGTGTATTCACGTATATTTGTGCGTCTTCATTCATGCGGTGAGGCGACAAGTCCAGGTGGCGGTAAACAAGCACAACGGGTGCTGCACGTGCATAGAGCTCGGACAATGCGAACAGCACAAACCCTTATCACTCTTGTGCAGCTGCAGTCCACCTCGCGTTTTGTTCCACGTTTATTTTTTTTCTTCGTCTCTCGCTCCGTGTGACAGCTGACGTGCCTCACCTTCCGCTTCCCGTGGTATAGCTGTATGTCTGTCTCATCTATGATATTGTCACGTGGTCGCGACGATTTGGAAGTAACAGAACTCAAGACGATGTCAAGCGAACTGTTTATTGAGCGAATTCGTTTCTCTGCCCAGCAAAACAAAGCCTATCACATTGCACAGCAATAGCGGCGTGAACAGTCGTCGGTTGACGGAAAAACTGGCAAGCGGCGAGATGCGTCGGCTTTTATACGCATGTTATAACGCGTTCTCGCATTATCTCTGAAATTCTAGAACTCACTCAAATGTGCGCGACAGGCATGCGAAATTTCAAGAACGGTCGAAGCGACATGCAAGATAAACGCGGCCTACGCTGTGCGTAGCAGAAAGTGATAACGGCAGCTATCCCCTGCCAACAACCAAAACAAGCGCGCGTGTTACAGGAAAGTGATTACGGCGTTCCCCTTAAACAAACCAAAACAACCGCACGTGTCAATATATACAAGTGCTGCGCAGCATGATTGCAGTCGATGCTTCAGCGGAATACTGGCCTGGCCTGTTGAAATCACTGAGCAAGGAAGAAGTCATTGACCACAGCCAAAACGAAATGTTTCAGGAATCGCAGTGCATTCTTGTTGACTTTGTGGGATGGTTGTGAACATTTGAACAATGAGTCTGTGAACGAGAAATCCATGTGAATCCCGAAACGTCGCTTTGTTTTGACTGTGGTCAGCGACGTGCCACTTCCTTATTGAGCTTCATATAATTTACTGTTGGCTGGGCAGATGCTGTCCTGAGCTGAAAGGCGACGCTGTCCTTTCTATAGGTGTTATAGATTTCCGTCGCGGTCACTTGCACTTAATCCCCATTCAGTATTCTCAGCTCATGCATGTAGTACGCACGCCTGTATCGATTTCTTTTTGCCCATCAGACGTCGACCCCCATTGGGAGTGGGCTTATAGTAGTGGATAGCCTGAAGTGCACGCAGTTTCCAACACTTGTGGACGTGACAGCGACAGGGCGCGCAGGGTTTGGGTGGAAGGGTTAATACTTTGTACCAGGCTATAGCTGTATATGGTGCGATAGCTCTTTACCATCGATAACTCTGCACCCGCTGTGCATGGTAGCTTATCGATTAGTTGCTGGTTGGCAAAGCTTGAGGTCATGGGATCGAATCCCCGCCACGACGGCCGCATTTTTGTGGGGGCGGAGTGCTGCAGAAAACACCCGCGTGCTTAGATTTATGTGCGCGTTAAAGAACCCCAGGTTCACAAAATTGGCCAGAGCTGGCCACTGCGTTGTTTTTGCACGCAAAACCCCATCAGTTGCTTATCTATTCTATTTATTTAAGCACCCATCTCAACGAGTAACTGACACCTGCGATAACGTAGCCGTGTCGTCCATACAGTGAACGACAAAGGGCAAAACGAATTGAAAATGGGTAGAACCGTGACACAGTGCGGTCACTCAGCACGCTACAATTTCCTGACTCCTGCGTGTCTACTGCTTCTGCATGCTACTTCACTCTTGCTTAGATGCCGTGTCATGCGCAAACACTTATCCCCAGAGAGCACTGTCAGCGGGTTTACAAACTGCCACGACAGCTCAGCTACGTCAATTGCGACATTGCGCGAACAAACTGTTTTCTATCGGCTGTTCGTTGGGACAACGCCTGCTGTCGCTTACCGAAAATAGTGCGGACTTGCGGCAGCTGTCTTTCAAGGACCCCGTGAGGCACGTTCACTTGCATTACTTGTTAAGGTGCACGGGTGAACAGTTTAGTCCCGAGGGGTCGGCTTGGTTGAAAAGTGGCGTTATTCGCGAATAAACTGTGCCGCGGCTCGCAGCTCCGAAGCCGGCGTTCTAGCTGTGGCGTGCCCTTATCTCGCGCGTCGTCTGGTGACCCGCTCTCATCTGCGGGTCGCTCGGCTGCTGCAGAGATCGGGTGTCCCTCGCTCTTGTCGCCATACGCACTACGCACGATGGGGCCAGCAGCCGCGTGATATTGCTCAGGCGACATGCACGACGCTTGATTCATGGGTGACCCCACTTCGCGCTTCGGGTCTGATTTCAAGAAAAAAAAAAAACTATGAAAGGAAAAGAACTACCATTTGGTAGCTCAGTACGCGTAAAGCGATTAAGAAGCCATAGCCGATGGCGAAAAAATTAGGTTAAATAGAATGGGAAGGAACCGAGGAGCAAGAGGGATGTTACTTCGTAGCCGTCCTTTTTTTTTTTTTTATCTTCGTAGGTTTCGTGATTGCGACTATAGTGACATCTTCGGGTGGTCATTTCCGAGAAGGCCCAGAGGCACTAATCTTTTTCCTGTGGTTAAAGGAAAAAAAATTGGTCTGTCCTTATTCGGTTGATGCTTTAGAAGAGCCGAAATCCCTCTTGAGCGCCTGGAAATTCTCCCACATACTAATTGGACGACTTACGAGATTCAAGTGTTTTCTGGACGGTAAGCGATAAGCATCTTCCGTCGGCGCTTTTGCCGGCGTCGGCTCGCGGCCGTTTGGGCGGTTTAAGTTCATAACGGTTTCCTTCGCCTACTGTGTGCCCCTCATGTCGGTAATGACGTAGCTGCACTGTTTTTCCTTATATTGAATTGAGACGCAATATGAAAGCGCCATTGGTATTGCGCTGAAAGGTTGCTCTGTTTGCGCAGGACTGTCTTGCATGCGATGACCTTCACAGGGTTGGTAATTAGGGCTAGTTGGTTACTCGTGATCTCAAAAATAACGCGTGACGAGATAAGATGAGACGTGAAGTCGAGAGTTTGGCGACGTCATCTCTGGTCGGCGAATAGCGTGCATGGGGCGAAGAAACACACAGCGCCGGCCTGTAAGTAGAAATGTGTTCAGAAATGAATACATTGGTGGGCGCTGTGTTTGTTCGTCGGTTGTTCCTGCTCGCTGTTGAGACGATGAAGCGATTGACCCTCTCTTTTGTTACACTCTTATTTCCCCTCTGGCCCGCTCTTTCCTACGGCATCATGCTCTTTGATGCGTGGCCATCTTCGGTCGTGCGTTATCGGGGTTTCCATCGGCCCTAGCATTCTTATTTCTCACTTCTCTGGGAAACTTACTCACCTATAGCGCTTGCTTTCTCTGACACGGATGTGGAGCGTCTTCCAGTGCAAAGGCTTGAACCCGACTGACTATTGCCGAATTAACCATAAGTTTGACTTCAAAGTACGGCGAGGCCTGGCCCAGCTCAGCATCTACCACGCGTTTCCCCAACGGGTGAAGTTTAACGCGTGGAAGGCACGATGGACCTGACATCGGAAGTTTTGCGGCTTTTGACAAGCCCTCCAAGGGTCAAACATCGGCGCTGCACCAAGAGCCGTGTGTCAACCTGAGCTTGAAGGGAGCTAAGAAACTTTTCCGTCCGAGATTGCGCGTGGCTCGCCCTGTCTCGTCGCCCCAGCCAATTAAGCTTCGCTCTCTCGAGGGCTGTCGGACGTGTACCGCAGAAAAGGGCCACGCCGTCCTTTATGTTCTTTCTCTCCGCAGCCAGCCCACGCTGAGAATTCTCGTAAGGGCGCGTCGTTACTTCAGCGCCTTTTTCTTTTCTCGGCCATGTTGGACGCGTTGCTTTTGTTTGTCGACGACGCCTCCCTCGGTATATCTGCTTCATTCGGCCCGCACCAGCGTATACCTCCTTTGTCCGAGCTCTTCTCCGGTCCCCCGCTTCGCGTGTCAGCTGCTCGCGGGGGGATATTGGACGTCACGAGACAGCAGCTTCGTCCCAGAGATAGAAGACACGGTATGGCGTCGGGAACGCCGGCGCTTCTCTGCCTCCTTGTTCTCGTACTTTCTTTTTATATCTCTCTCTCAATTCATCCTCGCTTACTTTCCCATTTATGACGTTCTTCTGGTTTTGTTTCTAGCACCCTTTGTCCTTCGCACCAGCGGTTCTCCTCATCCCGCGACGCATTCCTCTCTGGCAGTGCCCAGAAGCATGCGCCGAAGCAAAGCCATCCCTTCGTTTTCGTCGATGCACCCAGGCGGCTCACGCTGCCAGTTCTTCGTCCTAAGTAATAGGACACTTCAGCTCTGCGCGCTGGATCTTCGTTCCTTTCTTTTTCTTTTTTTCATCACGCCCGCAGCCTGACTGCGCTTTTGGCGCCTCGTCGGTTTGTCCTCGTCTTCTTCGGCGAATGTGCGTGAAAGGGAGGGTTTCGTCTTCGTTCGAGGACTTTCGGAACGACCGCTGTCGCGCCTGTCATCGACACCAGCGTGCTCCATTGTGCGTACTTGTACGTAGTAGTCTAGCGGGTGCGGCCGCGCCGCCGTTTCGTTTCCGTTGCGGCGCCGCCACCTCCGTTCTATGCATCGGCTCTGGAAATTGATAGTCCTCGGACCTTACCGCCTGTCGCCGCTCCCACATAGTTTGGTTTCGGAGTGTGTTTGTTTTGTTTCTAGGGAATCGCGAGAACTTGTGCTAGGCACTTGTCCCCTTGGTATGTGTTTATTTAATTTTTACTCGTGCTCGAGTGTATCTTGCTTCGCCAGATATGCGAGGAGTTTACCGCGAAAGCTGGTACATTCGCAAATGGCTCGTAAGTAACGTAAGGAAAATAAAAACACAGATGCCACTTAGAACGGTGTTTGAAACTTGAAGTGTATTGGGAAAAGTCAGTAAAAGTACAGATGCATTATTTGGATTGTAGGACTATTGGTAAAAGTCCCCGTCAATACATTTCACGGAGCATGAATATCAGCACCAGCATGCAAACGGTACTATAGGTATTCTTGAAATGATAGAGAAAACAGATACGAAATACGCAACGAATGGCATCGTTTTTGTGATGTACGGCTCGGCGAGAAAGTGCCATCTGCAAAGCAGCTTCTCCCCTCATGTGCGCACAAGTGTCGCCTTTTGTTCTAGACCGAAGCAGGCTTATCCGTAGGTTTCGTTATTAGTGTGGGCATTCATTAGTCTCTAATACTTCATCTGTACATAATCATCATTCACCTAGGTTTCTTCATTATCTGCTGTGGGTTGTCATCTGGAGTTCAATCTGTGCTTTAGGTGCGAACCGTCCTCCGTAGCCTCAAGGCTTAATAAAACGGCGTATCGTCAGAGCTTCACAAGTGGTGGAGGTGCGGGGTTATATAAGAAAGAGGTGAAGGGGGAGGGGGTGGGGTGGCTGCCACTTAGCCGGACGCGCTTGTGTCACCGTCCCTGTCTACGGTAGCGTGTCGAAGTTGTTATACGACGATGCTGGGCACAAAGAGGAGATCGATGCTACGTCACTATGTCGTAAGAGTCGCTGCGCGGGCTACCTCCGTCAACATGCGATGCCCACCGATCCGATCCGATCCGCATGTACGCTATGACCGGTCTGCCCTCGTTTTCGGCTATAGCATGACAGCAGGTAGCCACCTTAGGGAAATGTTCGCGTACGGAAGTTCTGCTGGCGCCGAGATGGCTCGTCTTTTGATTGGCAGCCGTGTCGACACCTCACCACGCGACCTTTTCCATCGGTTCTAGCACTTCCCAGTTATCCAGTCGCCACTTGTGGCGGCGGCGCGGAGTCCACCGTTTGGTCTCGTCGGACAAGGCATTTTAAGTGGCGCAGGCCTTATTGTAAAGTTTTTGCAGCTAGTAAATGGCATGAACCTGCTACGCCTTCCACGCTGTCCGTATTTGTAACACGATGCCAAATGCTCTCAGTACTCAAAAAAGAGATTCGGATTGCTTGCGATTGCGCTAAGCAAGCCTGTAACGATGCCGTCAGGAGCTTTCGGTCGCATGCCAGTCGGGCATTTCTCGTTCTTGTAAAACTAACTCCTTTTCGAGCGCGCATCGTTTCACGCAGAAGGCAGCATGTGGATTGTTGATAGCTTTTGGGTTGCTCTGAGAATGAATGAATGAATGAATGAATGAATGAATGAATGAATGAATGAATGAATGAATG